>QFDD01004789.1:0-11866 GCA_006871305.1 Vachellia collinsii | reverse complement strand
AATACAGGAACTCCACTACGCGATGGGCCTATAGGGATGTACTTATTCTCACTTTTCGATGAAGATTTGAAGAGTATAGCACCAGGAAACTTCGAGCGTCACTGGGGGATTTTCCGATTCGACGGAAGACCAAAGTTCCGCATAGATTTTTCAGGTAAAGACGAAGATACATGGCCGGTGGGAGCAAAAGGGGTGATGTATCAAGATCGTCAATGGTGTGTGGTGGGAAGTAACGTGAAGGACCAAAGTGCATTGGAAAACACATTAGGGTATGCCTGTTCAAATGCAGATTGTACTAGTTTAGGGCCTAATTGTTCGTGTGGGAATTTGGATTTGGTAGATAAAGTGTCTTATGCTTTTAACCAGTTTTATCAAGCCAGAGATCAGGACGCTGAAGCTTGTGATTTCAAAGGGATGGCCACTATTGTGAAGCAAGATCCTTCCAAAAAGACTTGCTTCTTCCCTATAGAAATAGTGGCGAGTTCTGGAGTGATGCTTCAAGCAGTGAAGTATTTGGGAGGCGTTTTGGTTTGCTTCTTATTCATGTTCCTCACAATGGCCTGATCGATGGAGAGAGATACTGGTATACGGCACATATGTAATGTGATCATAAGAATTGGAATAATCAAATGATCGGTACTAGCTAGATGGGAAGTGCCATAATATTAATATTGTTGTTGTTGTTGTCAAGATTTTGTAGCTGTGTTTATTATTCATTTCGGATAGGCATAGATAGAGAGTCAAGATAGAGAGAGAGTCAAGTGAGAGGTGTACGAGCAGGTATGCAGCAGTGCCTATTTTTCAGTGAAATAGTAGCACCAAGGAATAATGACGAGGAAATGGCATTTGCCCTAATGCAGTAGATTCAATCCAGTCCTAATATTAGCGGCTGGATCTAAATTCTTAACATTACAAGTTGAGTCAATTCATTACCGACTAAGAACATCTGGACATGCATGTCATTAATATATCATTTCATTCTCTATGATAGCAACGTTTTGGTGGCGAAAATATAAGTCAATATATTCAGGTCTTTGCCTCTTTTCTTTTTTTCTCTTACATTATACTCTTTTCTGGAAACTCGCAAGAGCCCATGCCTGGTTTTCGGGGTAATGTTTAATATCATATGTACATTATTTTTGTACATAATTATTTATAATCATATTTAATTAATAATATGGAAATGAATTATTTGTTGACATTTTCAAGCTCATCGAGTAATCAGTGAATGGATATAAAATATTGCCATTCGTGTTCAATATATTAATATGATTACTTGTTCGATCACAATTGAACAAATTATCTGAACCGTTATCTTGAGCAGCTACGAATCTTTAAAACCGTCATAAAGAAGAAGTAAGGAAATAGTGCTGAACAGCTGATATGCATCAGTGACCAATGAGTAAAAGCCAAAACCGTTATGCATAATATATATATATATATATATATATATAACACATGAGAAGTTAAATCTTATAATGTACAAGAACAACTATACACCTCCGACTCCAAGGAGAGAGAAAAAATAAGGGGGAGGAAATAATTGAACATTTCTGATTCTCCTAGCCTAAAAAAAACTGACAGCAATGAATTAGAGAGAGAGAGAGAGAGAGGAAACTAATCTTCTAAAGCTTCCCTCGCCCAGCCCATAAAAAAAACGAGAGGGAGAAAGAAAGAGAGCTGAAGAAATCAACCAAACTAAAAATGAGCTATATAGTTGACGTAATGAATAATCAAGCGCGGATTTTGCTGGTCCAAAAACTCAAGACTTCCCAAATTATCAACAACAAACTAACCGAACAACTATCAGGACGCATCACGGTGCTTTGCAATAGCAAAAATCTCTTTCTGCATTTTTGTGCCGGCAGGTCAAATTCCAGAGCCACTTTCGAGTTTAAAAAGTTGACCCTCATGCTAAAGCATAATGGCTGCCATGATTTATGGTAGAAAGAAACTCACATTAAAGGAAGGTAAGCTCCACCATGACCTTTCCTCAGCACCAATGGTGCTGCATTGTCAGGTACCTTATCCATTTCCTTCACGCATGCTTTAATGACATCCCCAAATCCAGTTGCCACTGTACTCAACTGCACACGCAACCTCAAATCCCTCGTTCGCTTCAGTAAGCACCTGAATGATCTTCCTAAATACTTGGCCCAATCAGCAGGCAACCCTCCTCCTGTGAGCCAAACTGAGAATTGGGATTGGTCCCCTCTGGCAGCCACTTCAGCTCTATAGAATCTAGCTAAATCAATTAGCATCGAAGGCGGAAGAGGTAAGACGGTGACAAATTCGGCAACGAATTCTTCCATTACTTCAGGTTTGAGCATCTGGTTCCAGAGTACCAATGCCCACTCACTAGGCTGGTTAAGGCCATAAGCTTCAGCTACAATTAAAGCCTCCTGAAATTGAGATTGCTCGACCAATGCTCTTCTAGCATTCGTTTCTGACAGATAAAGCCACTGAAAATCTGGCATTCGAATTTGAAGAGTCAGGAGGGAGGCCTGAGCACAAGCCCTGCGTGTTTTATTGCCAGCATCGATTGAAGAGTGAACTTCGGCAGCTTCAATGAAATACCGCATCGCGTCCAGCAAGTCTCCGTTCTGGTCCTTGTCATAGCGATGGAACCACTGGTCACATGATTGCTCCGCACGTGACTCAAGAAGTGCGGCTGTCTCATGCTTCATGTCAAAATGGTTGTACACCTGTGAAGAACGTAAAAAATGATTAATAGAAAATACCACATTTTAATATAACCATCCCAGAGATTGAAGGAATAGAGAACAGAAACAAGAGGATAGACGAGAAGAACTTTCTAAGCTAATAGCCAACACCGCAAAAGAAATTTGTCTACTTTCAGGCCATTCTTTGGAAAAGCTAATAACATACATAGAATATGCAACAGCATGTGTTGATAACTTTGATATATTGAGTGCATTCGCTGGAGTATTTCAATAATCCCTAAAGAAAAAATGGACTTTCCAAAATTGACCTCCATGGCCACCAAACATGGTAGAAACTAGACTAATCAATATACAACAACAAAAACAACAAAGCTCCATCCCATTAGGTAAGGTCGACTACATGAATCATACATTACCATTGAGCTCAATTAAAAACCAAATCCTTAGATAGATTGTTAAAATATAAAAATTCTAGTAAACTGCACAACTCACATAACATGTACTGTGAACAATGTGGCAACCCACAGTAGTTGAAATAAAGAGCTTTATTTTTGGAATGATCAAAGTTCTTGTCACAAAATATAAATCGCATCCCAGAAGCACCATTTAATCTATATACTTCTCTACAAGCTACTATAGACAAACTTGCCAATAGTTTAACACTAGAATGACAAATAATAAACAAACCATAGCAAATGCATCGAGGTCATTAGGGTTGAAATGCTTCAGAGATGTAAGAACAGCCATTCTAAATCCTCTGATAGCCTCAGCGGCGCCCGTATTTGTGGCTGCAGCGGCAGAATACTTCTGAAGAAGAAGATCCAATTGACCATTTTCTATAAGAATACCAAGAATAAAATTAAGAACATAAAAGTTTCCAACTCCTGTTATTAGGCGAGCCAAACACGGAAAATCACCCTCCGACACATAAGAATCAACCCTGGTTGCAGCAAGGGCTACAAGAACATCAACTCCATCTAGGCAAGTGGATGATTTGTAGAAATGGTGAGATAGAATAAGAAGCTCAACCTGTAATGCCATTTTCATGGAAGAAAAACATCTTTAGCTACAAAACAAGGAGATTGAGTCTGGCAAAATCACAAAGATGAATGTCTCAAATAGTTACACCTTTACAAAGATTACTCTTTAAACAGATATAGATGAAAACCACAGCAGCGAAAACCACCCTAAAATTGGAGAAGCTTTTTACTTTTGGATTATATGTATAGGGGCAATAACAAAGCTAGATAAGTAAATTTCATCCTCATATTAGCAAGAACAGTCTAAAGTGAAAAAAGCGAGTTATGAGACTACTTTAAGTGGTCATTTGATCAATTGAGATTACTCCTCCCACAATCACAAATCGGAACAAATCAATGCTTTCACTGTGTGCACGTATGGATACATGTAAATATAAATGTGCAGGGCATGAGGATAAACATCCCTAACTAACAGCTGTTGATATGATACCTCACAGGCGTGTGGAATTTCTTGTCCAGTAATCACCAAGCGCATTAAAGCATGCCCGATTTCAGGTTCGGAGGGGCAAAGTTCAGCCCATTTCAAGAAATCTGAAAACCTCCACAGTAGGGGAGCCGGCCCCTCTTCCTCCTTTTGAGAATCCATATAGCCTCCACGATGGGCAGCCAGCAGCCCCTGGACGATGTATATAAAACAAGTCATCAGAAAACAAATGTTAGTTATAGTAAAATGAACCATGATCAGCTTCGCAAATTTGTTTAGGTATGCCCTTGCCTAACACAGCATTAGTAAAACCAACATGTCAAGTAAGAAATAAGTACCCTAAAGACACCAAATAACAAATCAGATAACTTCATCAGCTAATTTAGCTTCCCAACTCAGTATGTAAGTGACCCTTCACAAATCCAACAATTAAAAGATATAAAACATTTACCATGCCATACCAGTGAAAATAATAATAGTAATATACAAAAAAACGAGGATAGAAGAAGAAATAAACCTTTAGGAAAGATTCTGCCAGTATTTGAGCGATACTTGTTGCTGGCATTAGATGAGTCTGCACCAGGAGCTTAGCCTCCTCGAAGGACTCTTGCGCTTTAAGAGAAAGCAGCTGTAGTAGTTCAATTGGTTGCTTGTTGAATGCCTCAAAAAACAAGATGCCCAACTTGTTTGCAGCTTTTATGACTGCTATTATTCTCTTACACAGCCCTTGCCCACTTCCTTCAGGAAAAATGGCCACCAAACTCTCCAAAATCTAATATGTTTATAAAATGGTATTCATACACAGATCTTATCAAGGATAAAGAAACAAAACACAACTACTAACATCCTAGCATATACCACAATATAGAGAAATTAGGAACACGGTAGGTAACCTGAAGTGGATCAACATTATGCTGTTCTCTCAGTATATCATATGACTGCAAAACAGAAAGCACCTCTTCATCAAGCATTGACATGGACACACTGCAAGGAGGAGTTGAGATAGCAGCAAGATTCAAGGCTGCATCGACAAGTCTGAATTCAGATGGTATTTGTCCTGGAGACAGCTTATACTGCAGTTGCTTGGAAGCGGTTATTTGCCCAAATTCCAACAAAGAAAGCACAGCACTTTCAAGCTCTGCCTCTCCAACCCTTTCCTCCCACCTAGAAAAAGACATTTCCACCTTTAAGTTTTCTTCTTGCAGCTGCAACTCATTTTTAAAACTCAAAGGACCAGAGCCATCATCAGTATCCATAAATTTATCCACTGATTCAGGAGGTTGGCGTCTTGATGGCAAGTATCCTTTGGTCCTTCTTTTTGTCTTTGTATTCCCCGTAAAAGCAGTTGAGAACCCAGCATCAACTGTTTTATTCTTGTAAGAAATTTGGTTATTTTCTTTGGACTCATATTCCACAGTTCTATTCCTCATTGTATTTATATGATTGTCCATCTTTGCAATTATACTTGCAGTTCGGTCAATAATATTGGTATCATTCTTGTTAGCAGTGTCCTTGGTGGCAATGGTGAAGTCTCCTTCACTCTTCATCTGAGTCTCTGACTCTACTGCTAAGAGCCATACTTTCGTCTCAATTTCACGCAGAAGGTGCAATGGATAGACGCTGAAAATTTTAACAATAGAGATAAGTAAAGATATCGTCACAAGATTAAACAAATAATTCTGGACATGTTCCGTACGGGTTAGATAAGCTTATCATCCCACTAAGCCATTGCAGAGAAAGCAACAAAAGTTCATGAAGCTCCCGTGCCGGAACATCTCTCTCCACAGCTTCTGCATGTTTAAGGAAAAATAACCCAGCCTGCAGTCATATGAAAGAGATCAACTTACAATAAAGCAAAGTAACATATCATAGAACATTATCCCCATGCTAGACGAAACGCACTTGAAGAGCAGGGAAGGAATATCTGATGAATAGTGTGTGGCAGTGGGCCCACAGAGCAACTCTCTCTTCTGGCACATCCCAAAGGTACTCCTTCCATTCAGTTACCATAGATTCAGCCTAATATTTAACAGAAAAGACGAAAAAATTTATCAGATGTATTCAGAATACTATTAATGATATTATTACAAGATGCCAGAGTACAAGAACAGGCAATCACATGAAATGCTGGAGAATAAATTCAAACCATTTGCTTCTAGATCAGATTTTAGATTTACAGTAAAGGCTAATAAAACTAAAATTCTAGAGTTCCTGAGTGCTCGTAAAAACAGTAAATTAAAAACAAGGAATCTCTAGTTCTCTACAATAAACCTGATCAAATGACATGTTCCAGTGTGCCAAATTTGCATTAGAATGATCGTAGCACTAAATTAAGCTTAACTCTATCAAGTAATTACTGATCTTATAAATTTTTTATAACAACAAAGTAAGCGTTAAAGAGTCAATCAGGGAGTTTATACCATTTACAATTACAATATTAAGATCTATTTCTACCAATCTCTTTAATAGAAAGTTTGCAAGAACCCCAGAGAAAATCATTTCATAGGGTAATTAGGAATCCCACAATTCCGACCAATAAAGAATGAGATTGGGAAGACGTAGTGTCTAAACATTTAATAAATAGATAGCACATCCTTCCAAAGATTTGCAATCTCCAAACTCCCTCCTGTGGTGTCTGTATTAAAATATGACAATGTCATCCATGCCCACCATTGTAAATTAGTTTTAGGTAGATGAAATTGGACAGATCAAGGTTTTCCTGATTTTTAGAAAATTTATGCAAAGCAGCTAGATCACACATCTGATGCAATAATAGCTCCAAAAATTAAGGAAACAGTTAAATATAATAGACATGAATCTAAACCAGTATACTCATTATGGCTTCCCATTTGAGTTCAAGATTTAGCCTCAATTGAAGCTACAGCCGAAAGATTCTTCTCTGTCAAAAACAGGCTGAAAGCTTTATTCGCTACCTGAGATTCAGTAACATGATTCATAGCAGATTTTAATTGTCCACCGCTGGCCTCCATTTGTCTGGCCCATTTCCTTGCCTGCTCCCAGTGCCTATTCTTTTCTAGTGCATACAAGAGTGAAGCATCGTCCGAAGTTTCATTTCCTAATTGCATCTCATCATTCCTACAGAGTAGAGGCTCTGCTAAATTAATTTTCCAATAGCATTTCCTATAGTATGCAGACGCATATCCACCATCCCCAAAGTCAGTAGCAGCAAGAAGTTGCAGTAAGCATCTTTTTTCATAAGGAGAGGGGCAAGTTGAAAGCACAGCATCAGCAGCTTTTGAAGCAGTAGAACTGATCCATGACGTCCCAATGTTCCCTTCCCTTCCTACATTAGCCTGTAAGTATGTCGGTTCTTCCTTAATCCTGAGAGAGAAGGAGCCCAAATGTGCTGAAGCTTCAGACAGGCGCATTTGAGAAAATGCCTGAAAAAATATATATTTCCACATGAGCTCAATATTATTGAAATTGAAGCTAAAATCATATTGAACAATGCCAAGAAACTTGATCAAGACGATAATGTTTATTGGAAGACGAAATGATTTTGCTGGTCAATGCCGCAGCTTCATGCGAGGCTTATTCATTCTTGACTAGGGTGGCCGTTGCTCAGCTAGTTTAGGTTAAATACAAGCCATACCATGTAGGATTTTAGAGAATAATAAAAGCCTAGAATAGCTGCACTTATTTGAATGAAATTGAAGGCTATCTAAAGGGAATGTGGCAACACGTATGCCACCATAATCCCATAAAAGTAGTAAATAAACCCTGAATTAGGGATATACACTTGCCATAAAAAACCCAAGATATAAGGCACAAAATCAGTAAGAGCAATGAAGGCAAGTTTCTATATCCTAATACATCTATATATATAAACTTATAGCATACTACATTGCAAACAGAGCAGCTTTTTCTTCCTAGTTTCTACTGATAATATGTAGAAAAATACCATTTCCAACACAATAAACAGATGTAGGATCTAGAATACAAATCATTTTGAAAGCACTTACCCCAACTGCATGTTAGCTCGTGAATAATGACACCTTGTTTTAAAAAGAAAGCATTACTGTATGTTAGCTGGTGAACTGACATCTTGTTTTAAAAAGAAAGCATTGCCACCAGCCTGATGTACACATAAGTAGATGAAAAGGATGGATTTCAATTCAGCCAACGTACCTGAAGAGCACGGATGAATGGCAACAGTGGACATGATGGAAGGAACATCTCAAATGCCCTTAGCAAGGGTAAAAATAATTGTTGTTCACAAAGCACTCCAACCATCTTAGAAAGAGATTCAGGACCTTCATTGGGATCACTTGGAACATTGGTTGATACAGAATCTTCCACTTTCTTCTTTTTCTCACATGGTATACCTTGGGAATCAAATATTGTTTCACCCATACTTGAGATGCTAGAAATTGCAGAAGCCAAGGAATTTAATGAATTAGGTGGTATTAACCGTCGACGTTTAGGACTCTGCCTGTTATAGTGAAATGTAAGCATTCTATCTCCCGCTGGCAGGGCATTAGTTGCATCTACAGCAGCTCCAACATTATCTGAAATCTGAGAAGCAATATCGTTCACCTTGATAGAAGAAGTTTCTCTGCCCAAAAAATAAACAGCAAGTACAAGCCATGGGTGAGTTATAATGATTGAAGTATACATTTGTGTGAGTTTATCATATAAGAAACCTAATGCTTATAAGATAATGTTAACCAGAAATCTATCATTAAAACATCATTCACATAAAGAGAGATCTAGTTACCTTGCTGCAGTAATTTCCAACCAAACTGCTAAGCATGACAATGGAGAGACATCAGGGAAGCATGAAGCAATCATTGCCAATATAGACCAGCAGAGTTCTTTTGCTTTCATCAAGAGAACCTCTCCAGGACTTTTTTGCTTTTCACAATCAGCTAGTATTCGAAAGAGTTCCACAGGAATGCATATGCTTTCATCAGGAAATGTTGTCTCACAGCCTTTCTCCAGAGTATCTGAGCATGAAGAGCTTGCCTTTTTCTTTAATTGCATTCCTCTCAAAACTGTCAACATATGAAGTCTGAGTCGTGGATCACTAAATTCCTTTGATGCCTGACATAGGTAACAATAAATGGTTTACTAAGTGGAGTAATTTCCATTAAAAATGATTTACACAGCTCACACCTAAGCAAGAAAATAACACTCACCACTTGGAATACTGCGTCATATGAATATCCCCCAATCTGAGCTTCAGACAAGAATCCAATCTTATAGAAGCAATGACAACATACAGTTAGAACTTGTGCTACTAATAAACATTTTCTAGAATATAAATTAGAGAAGAAAAGGCATACCCAGTCATTATCTCTAGCTAGCATCGCAAGGTACTTCGTACTTAATGGAAGCAGGTGCATCCTACAAAAATTTGTAACCAAACTCCAGTGCTGACTAGCAGACTTCTGCTGAGACCTTAACTCAAACCCATCACCATTGCCGCTCAAAATCCAAGACCCACAGGAATTTCCATCAACCGCTCTTGGAATGCTTGCCCTTTCCAAATGATGTAGAACAAGCATAAGGGCTCGAGAAGGTCGTTTACTGGGACCTCCAGCCTTGTTAGAAATTCCAATAGAATCATTGTGCACATATTCATCAGCTAGAGCTCGGGCAAGAGAATTTGTTACATCACCTTCATGGGACATCGCATGGAAAACAGAACCCTTAGGTGATAATTGTCTGAGATTGTCATTACGTTCACTTGACTTGTAGAAAGAAGAAATCCGTTTTAGTGCAGCAATGTCAACATGCAACATACTAGCAGACAGACCACATAGCTCAAGAAGAAAAGCACACGAAGCAACCAGCATAGCATCCTCAAAATGCAGAACAGCAAGGGGCAAAATCTGAAAATTCAACCACAAAAATTTTAAAATCAACCATATAAAATTGTTATACGTTCTCTTAGTGCATTTATCTGTTTCAAGCTCATCTTTCACTTCCCATTCATATGCAAATCAAAAACAAAACAGTCCTCACCGGCAAAAGGAGATCCTCTTCACTCTGAGAAAGTGGTGAAAGAAGCGTCTGGACATCAGATTGAATGTTTATTTGCCCATTTGTCAATGCATTGGCTCCCCCTCCCGACTTGAATTGTTGAACTCTATTGATAAGAATTTGGTTGAAAGCTGCCAAAGCACGTCCACGATGCAAATGGTGCTCAAGCCGAAGACCTGTTTCCTGAAATTTTTTACAATGAATAAAAGAGCATGCATGTTAGAAAGAAACACTACGCACACAGAGAGAATAAAATAAACACCAAAGAACCAAAAATACAAAAACAAAGAAGAAGCTCAAGAGTATACTAGACCTACTAGAGGAGAATAGAATATCCTCCCAAGAACATTGGGGAGAGGGAGAAAAAACCTCTGCATATGTGTAACAAGGATACATCCATATATTAAAAAAAAAAAGCCACAGCAAAACAATATCAAACAGGTCATACAGTCATATCTCATAGTAGATCAAGGAGAAGCACAATGCCTTAAAAAATGTAAGTAGCTGATTCAAACTATATACATCAAAGCATAGCATAAACAGTTCAATGCCATGATGTCTCGCATTTTATTAGAACCCCAATTGTTGGTCAAACTTACACGAGGAAACATAGGACTTTGCAAGCAAATGGAAAGAATGCTCAATGAGGTTCCAAAGTTGACTTGATCACTTCCTACTATGTTGGAGATAAGGGTTACTTTATATGGTAAGCTACAGGCATTAGGCTTGTCTGTTGTAAAAGGTATTTTGAGGAGTGTGTATTATATTTTGTTTGGCTATATTAAGTTGTGGCCTCAAGAGGAGAGAGGGCATGGTTTATTTTTTATGTTATGCTTTGATGTATATAGTTTGAATGAGCTACTTACATTTTTTAAGGCACTGTATTGGCTGTGGGAGTGATCTCACAGAGTAACCTTGTATTGATTGTGGGAGTCATCTCACGCCCAGTGGCTAACAGGGATGTATTGAGGCGCTACTTACCCCTAGGTAGTGGCTTCGATCCCTGGGGAGGCGAAATGTGAAGACGCTAGGGGAGCGTGGATAACCTGGCTGCCAATAGACCTCAGGGAGGTGGGGTGAGGTAGTCCGGCACCGTCAGGGACCCAGTGGGGTGAAGCCGTGCCGTTACATAAAAAAAAAAGACCTCAGTGGGGTGGGGTGGGGTAGTCCGGCACCGTCAGGGACCCAGTGGGGTGAAGCCGTACCGTTACATAAAAAAAAAAAAAGACCCAGTGGGGTGTAGCCCTTCCTTTCTCCTACTAAGAAGGAAGTATGTTTTGAGTATTAACCAAAGTTAGTACCAGATTCCTCTTCTGTGTGCGTTCAGTCATAGCACGCTCATTACTCCTATCAAATCCTCTGACCTCTAAATATTATTTATCCAGAAAAAAATTAGATTGCAACAATAATTCCACTTAAATCATAATTATGCATCTGAGCAGGTAGAACACAAAAAAACAGGGCCACTTTCCTTTGACGAATGATACATATATATATATATGAGAGAATTAATTATTAAAGTTGCCAGTGTTCAGCATTTTTTTCACCTTCAAGATTCAGACTGTCCTTTTTGTTTGGCACATTATTGTTCTTATTTGTTTCCTTTTTTGTCTATCTAGATTTCAACACTTAGTTGCCTTTTTTATTGTGTCTATCTGTTTACTAATTTTTCAGAACTACACATGGTATCTTTTTCGGGTAAGAGTAAATGC
>QFDD01004788.1:0-15737 GCA_006871305.1 Vachellia collinsii | reverse complement strand
CATTAATTTATCCTTTTATAATTTGAAAGGTATTTTTCTGAGAGTTTCTCTAATTCTAATCACAATAGGATTTACTTTGAAAAGGCTAATTCATGTTCTCAGATCAATCTCATAACAAAAGCGTTCATTCATGTATTTATCTACTAGAGAAAAAAAGGTGATACAAGAAAATCAAAACGTGATTCTAAATATTCAGATCAACCTGAATCCATATCTTATAGTGTTATTAATTTTTTTTCCTTTATCTCCTTCCAGACATACGATTGAATAAATAAAATTCAGATAGGTATGGCACAAAAGGGAGACTTGAATCTATATTTTAAATGCAGGAGTGGATTTTGAAAAAAGAGAGGAAGGACAATTAATTGCATGGAAAGTGGGATCCACTCCCAATTCATATACTCTTTATTTCTACGTTACATAAAATTTTTAAAAGAAAATATGCTACATATTGATAACCTTAATGTACTTTTGTGAATGATATATATGTGCTATATATGTTAATATTATTATCAATTATAATAATATTAATAAGGATTTTATCATTATTACTTTCTCCTTTAAAAGGTTAGGAAGATAGGTTGGGTCTAACAGATCAACCTATTTAAGTTTTAAAAATGTTAGGGCCTTACAAAGAAAAACTCATTCATCCATAACAAAGAAATAGTTAGGGCCCATTACTCTCTCTCTCTCTCTCTCTCTCTCTCTCTCAAAAGGCAAAAGTATTAGAAGACTGAACATCATTATCCAATTCTAAAAACTTATTACAAAATTTCCAAAAACTTTCTTTAGTAATGAATTTTAAATCATTACGTGTACATAATTTTTATTAAGAAATTAAATATTGAATTCATATAATTATACATTTTAAAATAATGATTATGCACGTAAATTACCATAAGTATTAAAAAATTTAGACGTTAATATAACATCCAAGACACATGATTAAAATATCCTAATATCTATTTGGAAAAAAAATATAATAGTAATAAATAAGTAAACCCACCTAATACTATCTTCCTTATTATATACTAGAAAAATATTTAAATATTTTAGAAGTGTCATATTATTTATGTTTTATCAAATAAAAATATTCTACTTGTTCCACGTTATAAATTTTATATTCTATAAATTTTTTAAATTATCTTTTTGTTATAATCTATTATAATATATATTTATTATAAAAAAGATAAATAATTAAAATAAATTTATAAAATATTAAAATTATAATAAATGATATTTGCAATATTTTCTATTGAGTAAGATATAGATAAAGTAAGTGTTTTTCTTGCTAAACAATTAGATGAAGGAAAAAAAAACACTAGTAGTTAATTAAATATATCGTTGATCAAGACAAGACAATTGCATTTGCCTCTGCCTCTGCGAAATGGGCATCTTTTGAGTTGCCCTTTTCGCATAGCAGGGGCATTCATCTGGCAAAAGGTCAACGACGCACTCTAGTTTTGAAGCCAACCAAGCAGGCAGCCCGCTTGCCTGTTGTTTCCACTCTTCTTCCTTCTCCTTCTTCACTGAGTGCGAATCCTGGTTCTTGTCTTCTTTCATGGCTAGTCCTCATCCTCGCTCTCTACTACGGTGGCGCAAGTGGGCCAAGAGGGACTGGTCAATTGCCACAGTGGGCTTCACTCTCACTGTCTTCTTCGCACTTTCTCTCATATCCGATACCCGGCGAAACGTGAATGGTTCCCAAAACAACCCCTCTTTCGGTGTAAGCCAAAACGATGATCTCGTCGATCTGACCCTTCTTCGAAACGCCAAGGATAGGGGCGCTTGTATGTGAGCTCAATCTCACTTCATTTCTAGTTAGTTAAAAACAACACTCGAGTAAAATGTATCACTTAGTTGTATACTTTGAGCTTTTGTGTGCAGTTTGCTTGGATGGGAGCTTGCCGGGATACCATTTCCAAAAGGGGTTTGGATCCGGCTCTAATAATTGGCTTCTTCACATTGAGGTTCTTTTGCTTGCGTAGAGCTTTGTTAAATTCTCAAAAAAAAAAAAAAAAAAACGATCGCTTGAGTTGCTTGATTGCAACTCTCTTTGCTTGGATGTAGGGAGGAGGTTGGTGTGATACGATTTCTTCGTGTTCTCGGCGAAAAATGACTGCTTTGGGATCCTCAAAGTATATGGATAGACAAATTCGTTTCTCGGGAATCTTAAGCTCTGACCCTGCTCAGAATCCTGGTGTGGCTTCTGCATCTTATGTGGCTACCTTATTTGTCATTGCTAACGTACCATTTTCGTTTGGTGTCTTTTAGTTTTGTTAGAATCTGCAACTTCTATACACGTACATCCAATGCTGCGAACTCTGACATAAGTCCCTTTAACACTATGATTTGGAACTTTGGTACCTAATATCCTGTAATTGAATCATTAATCCAAGTCGATCACACTTCATAAATCATCATCAACATTTTTCAAAATATGTATGTTTAGCTGTGCTGCAGTGGGAGTAGTTTTAGTTGTTTGGACGTGTATATTCAGTTAACGATGTCACTTAGCTTGGTGTATCAAACTCACTCAGATTTCTTTAGCTGGAACAAGGTTAAGATACGTTATTGTGATGGTGCGTCCCTCGCTGGTCACCCAGAAAACGAGATTAAGGTTGGTCTCACTTTCACTTGTGCAGCACTGATTTTTCTTATACATAATAATAAATTGTTTGATAGGTTATTTCCTAACGAAATAGGTAATGACGTTCTTTCTAGTGAGTTCCGTGACTTGTGGGAGGTTCTTAATTATTTGCAATGGCATTTCCGTAGCTCCTTGTCATGTGTGTCTGTCTATACAAGAAGTCATTGACATTTCTTTCTTGTTTTTGTTCTGTTACTGCAGGAAGGTAATAAGTTATTCTTCAGAGGTCAGCTGATATGGGAAGCAATTATGGATGAACTCTTGTCAATTGGCTTGTCTGAAGCCAAGGAGGTTATTCTTCCATGACTTTCTAAATTATATCTCATATTCTTTACTCTAAAGTGCGGTAAAATTTTCACCAACTAAAGTGATATACACTTGTAAAAGTATATCCGGCTCTCTCTTTAAAGTTTATCTCATCCACAGGTTATATTAATAGAATATCTGAACTAAGATGAATACTTCTTTTGATGCTCATCAAAATCCTGAGGAGCTGATATAAATTATAAAGTCTTTTCTGTCTTTAATCCTTGCGTCATCATTGATTATGAACCCAATAACACTACCATTGTTTTCAATTGCTTTTGTTTTTATAGGAGTTTCTTTGTTGATTGATTTGGCAGGTGGTGTTACAAAACATGATTGTCAAGTACTGATGTTATTAGTCCAATGGGTTAATTATGCCATTAATTTTTTCCTTCTCACAATTGACCAATCGATTTGCCAAGCATGGCATTATAAATAGATGGTAACATGAAGGCCGAATCAATATAACCTAGAGTGAAAATAATTGTGGGATTATTTAGATTTTATTGACTTCCAGTTGTAAATGATGCAAATCCTTAGTGGATTTAAGTGATAGATGGAAGTTACTACACAGAATATGCTTTCTTTTCATGCAATTTATGTTTATATGATTGTATTTTTATTGCCTTCTTTCAGTGAAATTAGATCCGCAAATGTGATGATAGGCAGGTTACTCATGCAGGCTCTGCTTTCAGGATGCTCTGCTGGAGGATTGGCCACTTTTATACATTGTGATGACTTTCGAGGACTTTTTCCAAAGGAAGCAACTGTCAAGTGTCTTGCTGATGCAGGCTTCTTCCTTGATGAGTATGTTTTCATTTACATATCATTGTCTTTTCCTGCCGTAACCTTTACTGATAGATAATGAATTTAAAGTTGCCCAAAAGTACTTTCAATATACACAATGTATTCCGAGTTAACAATTCTTTAGGATTGAGTTTGTAACTAGGATATTTCAATTGCATTGAACTGTTACTGGGATTTTTAGTCCCTCTTGAGCGGATTCACTACTACTTTCGACCTACATGTTGTATGTTTCATTGACAAGTAAAATAAAAATCGATCCTTTTGATGCCTTAAATTTCAGGAAGGATATTCTTGGCAATTACACCGTGAGATCCTTTTATCATGATGTTGTCCACCTTCAGGTAATGCTTACCTTGTCTAGTAAATAAAAAAGCATAGACACTTAAATGGACGTTGCAAGCTTGCTGTAAAACAAAACAACAACAAAGCTTGGTCCCACTAGGTGGGGTAGACTAAATGGATCAAATAATATCATTGTGCTCTATTATAAACTATATTCCTAGATATATTATTAATCAAAAGATTTCTCTTTATAATCTCCTTAAGAGTGAGTTTCAGTTTTCCTCTACTTCTTCTTAAATAACTCTACACTGTTTGGTTAACCGTTCTTATTGGTATTTCCAATGGCCTTCTTTGTACATGTCTAAACCATCTCAAACAATTCTCCACCATTTTCTCCTCAATGGCTACCACAGCAACTTGTCCACAAATTTTATCTTTACGAATTATATCCATTTTTGTATGAGTGCACATTCATTTTAGGATTCTCATATCAGCAACCCCCACTTTATGCTCATATTGTCCCTACCATATAGCAATGCTAGTATTATAGCTGTACGACAAAACTTTCCTTTTACTCTGTTAGGCACTTTTTAATAACAAATAACTCTAGTAACTTGCCTCCATTTACACCATCCAGCTTGAATTTGTTGATTAACGTAACCATTAATTTTACCATCATTTTGTATAATTGATCCCTAATATCTAAACTTTGTCACTTGTAGAACAATTTGATCTATATGTATGTCTAGGTCAATAAAAAACATATGTATGTCTCTTCCTTTACTATGATACTTTTTCATTAACCCTTTGAGCAAATAAATCGCTTCTGTTGTAGACCTTTCTAACATGAACCCAAATTGATTCTTAGAAATACCAATCTCCAATCTCAAGTTATGTAAACTACAAGGGGATTAAGCTTCTTGTAGATCGGGACTAATGTAATTTTCCTTCAATCATTAGGTATTTTTTTGGATCGAAGAATTTCATTAAATAACTTAAAAAGCCATAGCACACCCTCTTCACCCAAACATTTTCAAATCTCAATAGGTATACCATCTGGACCAATAGCTTTACCATTATCCATTTTCTTAAGAGCTTTTTTGACCTCACCAATTCGTATCCGACGATAGAATGTCAAATTGAGCTCATTTTCCCTAGTTGTTAAATTCTCCAACTTATTTGTTGAACCCTCACCTCCATCATTGGACAACTTATAAAAGTAGGCCTCCCATCTATCCTTAATATCACCATCATGAACTAAAACTTTACCTTCTCCGTCTTTTATACATCTCACTTGATCCAAGTCTCTTAATGTCCTCTCCTTATTCTTTGCAATATAAATCTTTCATTTCACAGCCTTTGTCCCTAACTCCTTATAAAACTCCCCATACGCTTTAGAAGGAGCTTCACTTACTGTCTTCTTAGTCTCTTTTTTAGCCAAGTGATACATTTCCTAATTTTCAGCATTATTATACAAATGGATGGCTTTAAAACAGTCTTTCTGATTCTTAACTTTTTCTTGTACAGTCTCATCCCACCACTAGGTCTCCTTATCATGATGACCAATACCTTGGATTCTCCCAAAATTGTTTTAGCCACCTTCTGAACCTTTTTAACATATTATTCCACATGATATTGGCATTCCCTTGAGTCTCCCAACCCCTTCCTCCATGAGAGTTCTGCCGAAAATGTCCCACTTCTCCTTCTTTAACTGCCACCATTTGACCCTTGGGTTTTACAACTTTCTAGTGCTTTTGTTTTATACACTTAATATGCACATCAATGACCAAAACCATATGTTGTGCTGTTACGCCATCCCCAGGGATAACTTTGCAATCAATACAAAGTCATCTATCAAGAGTCCTTACCAAAAGGAAGTTAATTTGCGACCTGGAGGTTGTACTCTTGTATGTGATTAAATGATCCTCCCACTTCTTAAAACAAGTGTTGACAATCATAAGATTGTATGTCAGAGCAAAATCAATAATAGATTGTCTTTCTTTGTTATGCTTCCCAAACCCAAAACCACTGTGAGCCCTTGCATTTTGTTCTATCTCTTTGCCAACATGTCCACTAAGGTCCACCAATAAAAATATTTTCAACAAGTGGTATGTTTTCTATCAACCCCTCCAAATCTTCCTAGAACTTTTTCTTAAGATGTGCTTCAGCCTCCACTTGAGAAGTGTAAATGTTGATAAAGTGGATAGTATCCTTCCCAACAATCATCTTTAAAGCTATGATTCTATCCTCAATCCTCTTAAAATCCACTACATTCCTCTTCCATTCTCTATCGGTGATGATACCAATATCATTCCTCACCTTCCGTTTTCCCATGTACCAAAGCTTAAAACAACTGGTCCCACTATGTGAGGTCGACTACATGGATCAAATGATGTCATTACGCTCTATCATAAATCATATTATTGAATAGATTATTAACCAAAAGATCTCTCTTTATAACCTCCTTAAGAGTGCGTTTCGGTCTTCCTTTGTCCCTTCTTAGAGGACTCTACACTTTTGGTCCACCCTTTTTACTAGTACTTCAAATGGCCTTCTTTGCACATATCCAAACCACCTCAAATGATTCTCCATCATTTTCTCCTCAATGGCTACCACACCAACTCATCCATAAATTTCATCATTAATAATCCTATCCATTTTTGTATGGCTACATATCCATCTCAGCATTCTCATCTCAGCAACAAGATGTTAATCTCCTGAGATTCTTTTCCACCCCATTTAGTTTTCTGAAGGCACAAGATGTTAAACCTACGAACTCCCATTATTCCCACCACCTCCTTAGATCTTTCAGTTAGACTCCCAACGTTGCAAGTGGCTAAGGGAATCTTGCTCTTGTGAACTAACTTCTTTAGCCGCCTCCGTCTAGAAGAGAGTGATAGCCCTTGCTTATTTAACACTATATCTAGGCGACAATGCAGCGGCTCTCACTCACTTCTCATTGTACCCGAGCCATACAGTGCGTTACTTTTGGGCAACGACTTAGCATTAGCACAATTTTTTCGTTGATCCATGTCACAAAAGATTCGATAGGGTTTTACTTTGATTGTCGAGGCTTAACACAACCCTCCTCCTTCACTCGGGTTTAGGACCGGCTATTAAATATAGGCAGAGTTGCTATAAAACTAACTAAAGGGGGAAAAATCTGAATTGTATTTGAAGTGCTTTGCCATTTTTGGCACCAATTTTTATTTTGTCAAAAGCAGACATGGGACTTTTTTTAAGTGTACTTTCTTCATTGAGTGATCTGATTTTTTTTTTTAACTTAAAGCCCAAAAGGATATTTTCCCTTCTAATTTCTCTTCATGTTACCTATCTTATTAGAGTGTTACGAAGAGCTTGCACAAGGACTGCACTACTGGCATGAAACCATCTAGGGTACGTTTCTTCTTGTTTAGACACCCTTTGATGCTCTTCAATGATAAAATTCAACAGTTAAAAATTAGTTTGCATGATTCAGACAAACAATATATGGTACCACCAATTGTTGATTTGCATTGCAGTGTTTCTTTCCAGCCGAAATTATGAAAAGGCTACAGACTCCTGTGTTCCTTGTTCAGCCAGCTTATGACTTCTGGCAGGTAAATTTCCTCAATAGACAAGTTAATTTCCTGATTTTATTTTTTTTAGCCTATCACAACTATATGATAGGAAGTTGGTATATCCAGATAGAACATGTGCTGGTACCAGATGGATCAGATCCTCAAGGTTACTGGAAAAGATGCAGACTGAACATTTACGATTGTGATACTGATCTTATGGATATTCTTCAAGGTAACTAAACATCTAGTTTTGCACTATTAATGCTGCTTCACAGTATTGACTAGATGATATAATCCTGTGTGGAATATTCAGTTGCCTTCTTGGCAGATTTATATATTTTGAGACATCATCAATATCTCTATTATATTTCTTAGAATTCACATTGTTCACCAACTGTAAATAGGGTAACTCATCTAAGGTTTTGTCAAATACAAGAGACCTGTTAATATGAGGACTAGGGAATTCCTGGTAATTGACTGAATAAAATGCAGTGGATGCTTTATTGATTGATGATGTTTAGTTACATGAAATAGTCATCCTGTTACCTTATTCTACTTGGTCATGTTCTGAAGGCCATAGTAAGGTCTATTCTTCAAATTTTTTATTGTACTATTTAGGAGTATGTTATGAAGGGAATTAAAGAAAAACATCAATATTAAAGCTTTAAATATTTTGAACATTATTTTTTCTGACCGTTGGTAGGTTTGCATGACTGGATATTGCCATTAAATATGAATGATGACCTGATCTGATCAAGCTGTTATTGTCTTTATGTATCTGTACTAAGTCTTGATTGATTTAATTAACATTCAGGTTTCCGAAATTCTTTGCTGAAGTCTTTGAATGAATTCCTCCATCAAAAGGAAGTGGGACTATTTGTAAACTCCTGTTTTGCTCATTGCCAGACTTGGATATCTGAGACATGGCACTCAGCCAATTCTCCTAAAATTAACAATAAGGTAAGTGCAGTTTTAACACCTCGTTTGCTGTGGAGATCAGACCACATAATCATTCACGTCAAGTTCACATTTATGTTATAGCAGCCATTTAAAAATTCAGTCTCTTCTCTATTTTTAATTATTATATTTTCTTCACTTAAAACTGAAGTCAAGAGACTGTATATATGTACTGTCATCATCTGATCAATCTGGCATTCTGGTATCAAAATATGATTCAATTTGTACTTTGACACTTATTGTCAAGTTACAAGCGCTCTGCTCAGAAAAGTATTTTGTCCATGCCTATATCTTAGTGCTTTTCTACTTGGTGTTTTTCTCCATGTTTCAATCTGAACTGTGTCTATCGGGAAAGGAACTCTTGGAGCAACATAGCTTGAGGAAAGTGGAGCCTGTGTTGTGTTTCTAATTAATCTGACTCCTAACTTGTCCTTTTGCCTGCGTTATGTTTTCCAATTAATCTAACTTCTAACTTATTTTTGGCTGCCATTGAATGATTGGAACAGACCATAGCTGAAGCTGTTGCTGACTGGTTTTTTGACAGAGAATTGGTAAAGCAAATCGACTGCCCCTATCCATGCAACCCCACTTGCCATAATACGATTGTCACTGTAGTACACTAAATCTTAGGACCTCGGTTTGCTTTGGCTATCTAGTTCACAAAGGAATGTTGTCATCCATTTCATGCTCTCAGAGCGTGATCTTGGGCTTTAGGTCGAAATGGAGCTAGAGAAAATTATGTGGGCTGTTGATGTTACTTGAATGCATGAAATGGCATCACCTCTACTCTTACATGCAGCTTGAAGTTTGTCACTTTACCAGACCAAAGGTTCTTCTGCGAGCAACTTTTCTTTTGTTTTATGGTTCTACTGGCAGCAAGTAGGTTTGAACTTCAAACCGCGTAGAAATTACCATAATCTCACACCACTAGAGCCTAGCAAGTGGCTTTTTGTTTTTTTTGTTTTTTGGCCATGCATAGCAAGTGGTTTACTGAACCATTATCTTCAAATATTTTGTTTCATGACAATTCAGTTCCTGTTAGGGTTCCCATAGACATTGAAGTCTAGATATAGTGGTTTTTCCTTTTTATTTGTTTGTTAAACATCTTACGATTCAGATCAAGATTTTAAGTTATACACATTGCTCTCTATTACAATGTCATTATGCTCTTGAATGTTGGATTACCGACAATTGCTATTGAATGTTGCTCCACCTTTTCATTTCACAGAATGTACTAATATATTTCAGAGCATATACAAGTACAAACATATGACAATAACATATTTTTGTTTGAGACATTATAAGAACGTGAGTTGATAAAACACCAAAAGGAAGCGTTGAGGCCAATTTATTATTGAGAACCATTATGTATAGGTTTCCAGCAAGCAAATTAATGGCTTATTAAATCTTTTGAATTTGACTATTGAATAGCTTGTGTAAAAACATAGGAAAAATTGTAAATTTCTCAGATTGATCGATCCATAACTAGTTTAAGTCAGAATTATTTTTACATGTTCTCTCAAGATATGTATCAGTCAAAAATTTACAATTTTTCTTAGGTCTTGTTTGGTTCAAAGTAGAGGAGATAATGTGGGGTTAATTAAAAGGTAGATAGATTAGAAGATCGGAGGTTATGAGTTTTATTTGGTTCAAAAGGAGGTGAGGGTAGAGGGGATATTTTAATAATTGTTGTTTAGTTCAAAAGAAAAAGAAAAAAGTGAGAGGAACAAATTCAAAATTAACAATTAAAATCTTATCATTTTATTTATGTTTTTTTTTCTTTTATTCATATTATTTATGTTAAAATAATCGTTTTCTATAATGTTTGAATTAGTATTACTTTATATGTATATTATAAAATAATTTTATATAATCTTAAAAATATAATATATTAATTTTAACTTGTTTTTTTTTTGCCAACATATTAATTTTAACTTGTTATTCGTCTTCAATGATGTTATTGTGTCAAAAACATTAAAGTGAGGGTGGATTTTCCATATCACCACCTTCATATTTCCCTGGCACTAAAGCAGAGTTGGATGAGCCAAAAAATTGTTGCGTATTGACCCTTCCCTGATAATGGAACGAGCAGTACTTCAGTTGTAGGTTATATAAACAAATTAATCCATTAAACTAAAATAAATCAAACTAAGCCATAAAACTATCAAAAGTTCAAGTCCAGGTGCTCGGTGGGGGCAATGGCGGCAAACTAAGCCTTAAACCCAGGAGCAAGATTACTAGGCGGAGCGCCCGTCACCTCAGTGACCGTCACCGGAGCTCCGTTTTGGCTTTCCTTTCCCATGCTTTTTAAGGTTTTGGCATTACTTGAAGAAATCGCTGACCTCTGCAACTATATACATATGCGGAGCTAGGGATGTTGGCAGAGATGTGGTTGGAGTGGAAGATTGGGGTGGGTAGCAATGGAATATTGTAAAATTAGCATGAGTAATGTAATTTAGTTTGAATAACAATTTTTTCTTCCTTCCAAAAAATTCTAATTTTTTGGGGTTAGAAATAGGAGGAGAGGTGTGAGAAAAAAGATAAAATTTGATATCTTACCTTCCTTCTATTTTTCTTAATTAAATACATTTGTCTTCATCACATCTCTAACCTACCCTATTCTCTCCTTCAAAAAACCCCAACCAAACAATACTTTTTATATCTTTGCATAAGTCATCAAAATAACATTCAGTAGTTAACAAATTCAAGAGTGATATCAACCTATCACTAATTACTTCTATTACCAAAGACTTACTATAATTTTCCCTTTATTAGTTCTTTTCATCTTATTCATCGTATTCAAAATCTAATGTCTAATTTAATTGAAGTCAAACCATGTCTCAATTAACTTATTCCAATTGGATTATGTACAACATGAGCAATATTTAATACAAATTTCGTACTATCGATTCATTTTTTTAAAGTATTGCTAGACATTTAAGCTTAAATAAGGTTATTTCTTTTAACACATTCTTTTATCTACAAAATTTACTAATGGTATCTAATAGACTAAATCATTTGAAACTTCCAGAAGTATTTGACCAAGTTCTCGGGACTGAGAACATCAAAACAACATGATCTTTCATATATGCCTCTAATCACACTGGAAAGCTGAACTTAATGAATACACACGTCACAATCAAATGTGTATTTACCATCCAAACTTTTAATTTCAATTATAAATTGGAGGAACTGATGATTTTCTAATTGTCAAAAATTCTCTCACGGCCTCCCAAATACATTTGAATGAGATATAAAAAATGATGGAACATTTTGCGGAGCATATGGGGTATGATGACTACTTTCTGAGCATTTCAAGGCCTTCCCTTTTCCTCATGAGAGGCCTCCCAAAACAATAACAAACCTCAAAACTCTTGCAATCTCCATCATAAATTTTATAATTTCAAATTCACGATTGGAGCCTTTGGAGTCAACAAGAGCAAACTCCTCCTGATGAGATGAAACACATGGTGGAACCTCGGGTGTTGCAACTTCCATTAACCCTTCTTCGTCTGTCATTCAAGTCATCACCAGATGCATGCATCCATGACAACTCACTATGGTGCAAACATCAACGAATTCATAAACTTCTAGGTAGATCAAATTGTTAAACGTGGCCAGATTAACTGTAGAAAGGTCATTCACCCTTAACCGACTCAACTTTAAAATAGTGGTGGTATTGGACGTGAAAACATTAGAGGACAAACCAAGGGCATGTTTTTTTTTTTTTTTTTTGGTTTTCAGAACTGTTTTATAAAACTATTTTTAAGAATAAGTTTTAAAAATAAAAAAACAAAAAAAATCTACATGCTTAAAAATAGAAACAAACACTCCCTTATATTCCCGTGTTTTCAAAATGGAGCTCTAAATGCTTAATGACGGTGTGAGTGACCAATGCATTAAGCTAAATATTAAGATTTGCATGATGCACAGAGAAACACTCGCAGGTTAGAATAAATGTTTCAACATATTTGAAATCAACCGAGAGGAAGGCTGCATCGACAAAGTGAATGAAGAATCTAAAGCATAAGAAAGTTTGATTCGTTGAACCTAAGCTTGAGAAAATAGGGCCAAAGTGATGTTCATCCCTTTGACAAGAGGGCTGTGTGTCGACAAGTAAAGAATATGCAGAAGCAATGAGTCTTGTAAGTAGAGATTGGGATGATCAATGTCCTTCGTGTACGAGAAGACTGCATCTTCCTCATGCTCTAGTTCTCGTTTTATTTCTCCTCCTCATGATCATCTCCATTTTCTTCTTCTTCTTTTTCATTGGAAGTGACTCTAATACTATGTTCAGGATTAATCAAGATGTAACTAGACAGCAACATGGATCTAGGATGAAACCATATAAACTAGGAATCTGGACATGAAATGAAATGGCAAAAACCTGACAAAGAACTCCTGGATTTTAACATAGGAAAGTTGATAGACAAAATATAAAATATGGATGTCCTAATTTAAACTTTTAAATATTTGGAGACCATATGCAAATGACTCAAAGTTTAGGAGGTTTATGTATTATAGTCTTTTGAAAAAGTCCAGTATAATTGTATGCTTATCTAGTATTTTTATCTTCGTTGTAAAACTTTTGACTAAAGTTCATTTAATTTTTTTTTTGCCTATTTAATGATATAACTTCCATCTATACTTCTGACTCTAACAAGCCAGCAAACAGTATTAAAGATGCTCTGATTAATTAGCAAATAATATTGATTAATTAAGTGCCCTTAGGTATAGCTTCCGTTTAATTAAAATTTTCTGTCTAGGTATAGTTATATCAGGCTTATTAAAAATTAAAAAAAAAAGTCAAATAGAAGTGGAAATTACATAAAAATAACATGTTAGCTAGTATTAAACCATCTCACTAAAATCGGATTATTCTTTATAATAACTTGTTGAGAATAAAATCTCCAAGTAAGTAAATTATTATATTCGCTGTTGGAAGTCTAAGGAAAGTTCGGAAGAGATTTTTTCTTCATCATTTCACCTGTAATGTGTTTAAACTAAATGTATATTCGCCTGTTCGGGCCTTCACAATATGCATAATTGAACATAACACCACAAACACAATACCTTGTTACGAATATATAGAAAAATACAATGCAAGTAGATCCCAAGGAATATGCGGTTTTCGCGCGAGGTCGTGAGCTATGGAGCGCCGCGGCGTCTCTGCTAGGGTTTTCACCCTTCCCTCTTTTTTGAGGGACTCTTCTCCTCGATCAGCTGGAGTTTGTGTCCTCAGCTTTGGGGTATGGCCAATCGATGATGGTGGGAAGCAAGGATGGTGGTTTAGGGAAGGTGCTCTACTGGTAGGGCTTCTCAGCGACGGGGGGAAGTACAGCGAGGAAGGCAACCATCGAACCTGTTCGACTACGTCCGATGGTGATCTTCGATGGGTACCTCCTGATTTAGTGGTGGCGGTTGCGGCGTTCAGGGAGAGGCGATCTGCTTTCCGGCTAGATGGTTCGGCATCGTTGGCTCAGTGGAAATTGGGGCTTTAAGACGCACAAAACGATCTCATCGAATTCCTTACAGGGGAGCTTCAAGTCGCACAAAACGAATTCATTGCTACTTGAGGTTTGTGCTTCTCTGATTTCTTGCAGTCCGTTTATGCCTCATATTGCTTTTACCGGTGCTTCTACTAGACTGACTGGCATGAAAGGAAATATTGCTCTTCCTGTTGCTGAATATAGCATATTAAGGAATACTACCTGTACATTTGGGTTGGATGTCGGAGTGGCTTGGTTAATTTGGATTTCTAGGGAGGCCTCTTATAATTTTGCTAAGTCAAAAGCGCTTTATAATCCAGTAAATCTAATTCAAATTGTAAGAGCCCTAGTTGAATGGATATGGATGCCCATTAGATGGAGAAGGGTAGTGTTGGATGCTTTTAAAGTTGGAATAAGGGCTGATGAGTCTCGTTCCAAAATCAGACATATCTGCTTGGAGGAAGTTGTTAATGGGAGGATGGGTGACTGCTTTGTGCTGTGGATCTCTATTTTACATTTTAACGGTCATAGTAAAATCATCACATTTAGTCTGTCCAATGAGGTTGTATATGCAGTTCATTATTGGCGTGACATGTGCCTGTTCAGTGTTTATGTTGACATTGTTATTATGTGGGCAAGACATGTGCCTGTTCTGTGTGTATAGTATCACCATTCATTGTTGGGCTGGAGGTGTGATTTTTTCTTTTATTCCCAGGCTCATTATGCTCTCTTAATTGCTATCATGCTTGTTTTTCTCCTTGAGCAATCATTTACCTCAAGGAATTTGATCAGGAACTATTCTCGTTTATCGATTCCCATGGAAGCGGATTTGGTAGCCGGGTGGTTTGCCAAAGCTTCGTTGGATGGGTCTTACCCTTTGATCTGGGTATTTCGACCTCCACCTCTGTTCCAAGCTTGGTTGGTGTATGGCTCACAGGATTTCTCTTGTAGTCTTGACTTTTACCTTCGCTTTGTTGAAGATCTCATTAGTGCTAGCATTTATAATTTGGTTTTGTTGTATGTTGTTTTTATTTAGTAGCATGTACCTAAGACTTTGTTACGTACGTGGTTTATGTTTAATATATTCCTTTCCTCTGTTGGCAAAAAAAAAAAAAGATCCCAAGGAATATGCAGATCAAGCATTTAATCAAGAAATCATAAATATAAAAGTAATTGCTTTAATTTTCATCAGACTGCATGTGAAGATATACCCAAGGCCCAAGTCCAGATTGATGTCCATTTGATTATTTGTTTATAATCACAATCTGTTCTTGTATTTCCATTCATGTACAGCTGTAATATTTCATTTACACCTGTACAAATCTTGTATCTTCTAGAGTTACTACCCTCTCTATAAATTGAACTGTAATGAAAGAGGCAATATTGAGCCTCCTTTACAGCAAATATTCTACACCCTAAATTTTATCTCTGCAGCTCTCAAGCCTCTGAGCTTTGCTGCTAACTTTTGGAGCTTATCTTCACTTTCATAAGCATCTCTCGTAATGGTGAGAGTCCACAAAACGCTGGCATTCTTAGTCATGAATTTTACCATTTCAGAATTAGTTTCAAGACTTCGGTTGCAACGAGGATGTAATGAAACACATGGAGGCACATCAGGTATTGGTTCAGGAGGGCACGTAGATCAATCAACCCGCCCATCACGCACAAGTCATAACAAAGAGTGCG
>QFDD01004787.1:0-10263 GCA_006871305.1 Vachellia collinsii | reverse complement strand
ATTGACAAAGAAAAGATAAACATTCAACTTCGAGCACCCAGGGATGGTAACTGTTATACTCTTGACTTAGAAAATTCTTTTGCTAATTCATGTTTCATTAGTCAAGCAGATGAGAGTTATTTATGGCATAAACGATTAGCACATATGAATATGAATCAACTTGACAAGTTAATTAAACATGATTTAGTTCAAGGTATTCCAAAGCTCAACGTTAAAAATGATTTGATATGTGATGCTTGTCAGATGGGAAAGCAAAACAAATCTTCTTTCAAATCCAAAAATGAGATTTCAACTAAAAGACCCCTTGAACTACTTCATATGGATTTGATGGGTCCAGCAAGAGTTAAAAGTCTTGGTGGAAATCTTTATACACTTGTCATTGTTGATGATTACTCTAGATTCACATGGACTATGTTTCTATCATCAAAGGATGAAACATTTGAATTATTTGTTATATTTGCCAAAAAGGTGCAAAATGAGAAGGGTATGTCTATTGTTTCCATTAGAACAGATCATGGAGGAGAGTTCGAGAATGGAGACTTTGCAAGCTACTGTGAAGGGAAAGGAATCGATCACAACTTCTCAGCTCTTAGGACTCCTCAACAAAATGGAGTCGTTGAGAGGAAGAATAGAGTCCTGACTAACATGGCTCGAGCTATGATGATCGAAAAGCAAATGTCACAAGTGTTCTGGGCAGATGCAATCAACACAGCTTGCTACATCTCCAACAGGGCCTACATTAGATCATCTCTCGGGAAGACACCATATGAGCTGTACAAAGGAAGAAAACCAAACCTTTCTCATCTTCACATCTTTGGCAGCAAGTGTTTCATCCACAACAATGGGAAGGAGAACATTGGTAAATTCGATCCCAGAGCTGATGAAGGTTTATTTCTTGGTTATTCTAATAGGAGTAAAGCATATAGAGTATTTAACAAATGTACTTGTGTAGTTGAAGAGTCAATACATGTTAAGTTTGTTGAAACTGAATCTCAGACAAAACCTTTGGATGAGGAAATAGCTATTTCAAAAGATTTTCAAAATGTGCCTTTACTGGAAAATGATCCTGAGGAAGATCCTTCGGATAAACTTTTTAAAACAGCTCAATGAAAAGCATGGAAGTACATCAGAAATCACCCTCTCAATCAAGTGATTGGAGAAGTGAGTGAAGGTATACAGACACGAAGAAAATTTTTTAAGTGAAGCACAATTTTCAGCTTTTATTTCTGAAATTGAACCCAAAAATGTAGAAGAAGCTTTGTCTGACAATGACTGGATTATTGCTATGGAAGAAGAACTGAATCAATTTGAAAGAAATCAAGTTTGGGACTTGGTACCCCGTCCAAATGATCATCCCGTCATTGGAACAAAATGGGTATTCAAGAACAAACTTAATGAATCAGCAGTGATTGTCAGAAACAAAGCTAGATTGGTAGCACAAGGTTATAATCAAGAAGAAGGAATTGACTATGAAGAAACCTATGCACCAGTAGCTAGATTAGAAGCTCTACGGGTTCTTCTTGCTTTTGCTTGTATCAAAAATTTCAAACTCTTTCAAATGGACGTGAAGAGTGCTTTTCTAAATGGTTTTATTATGGAAGAAGTTTATGTTGAATAACCCCCTGGATTTGAGGATGTTTCAAAACCAGATCATGTTTACAAATTGAAGAAAACACTCTACGGGTTAAAACAAGCTCCAAGAGCTTGGTATGAAAGATTGAGCAAATTTTTGATAGACAAAGGTTTTGTCAGAGGGAAAGTTGATACAACTTTATTTATTAAACATATCCATCCTGATGTTCTTATAGTTCAAATATATGTTGATGACATTATTTTTGGAGCCACTAACAACACTCTCTGTGAGGATTTTGCTAAGATGATGCAGGGAGAATTTGAGATGTCCATGATGGGAGAATTAAATTTCTTCCTTGGACTTCAGATCAAGCAAAGAAAGAATGGAATCTTCATAAGCCAAACAAAGTACCTAAAAGAGATCTTGAAGAAGTTTGGAATGGAGCAATGTAAAAGCTCAGACACTCCCATGAACTCCACTGCCTTGCTAGACGCTGATGTGAGTGGAAAGGACTTTGACATCAAAATGTATAGAGGAATGATTGGATCATTACTCTATCTCATAGCCAGCAGACTTGATATTTAATTTAGCGTGGGGATGTGTGCAAGATATCAAGCTGCACCAAAAGAATCACACGCTGAAAATGTCAAGAGAATTTTCAGATATCTGGCTGGAACCACAGAGCTTGGAATGTGGTATCCAAAAGGTAACAATGAATATTTGTTATCTTATTCTGATTCTGACCATGTAGGATATAAAACCGATAGAAAAAGCACAAGTGGTCATTATCAGTTTCTTGGAGGGTCACTAGTGTCGTGGTTCAGCAAGAAGCAATCACGGTGTCACTATCTTCAACAGAAGCAGAGTATGTTGTTGCTGCAAGTTGCTGTGCACAAGTGCTTTGGATGAAGCAGCAACTTCAGGATCTGGGAATGGATTTGTCAGAAATCCCAATCCTGTGTGACAACACGAGCACCATTAGTCTAGCCAAAAATCCTGTGCATCATTCCCGAACTAAGCATATAGATATTCATCATCACTTTATTCGGGATCATGTTCAGAAAAAAGATGTCAAAGTCATGTTTATTCCAACTCACCAACAAGTGGCAGACATCTTCACCAAACCTCTTGCAAGAGAACAATTTGTGAATATTAGAAGAGAATTGGGAATGGTAAATCCCAATGAATTGTAAGTATTTTCATGATTAATGTTTATATGTTTTGATGATTGTATGCTAACTTTATCATCGGAGTGTTTTCAGAAAGTTTTGCACGTCTCTATTTTCATTCCAAATAATAGAGTACGTTTTATGCCAAACAAAACTCGAGTTCTGCAACGAGTTTTGATGATTCTCAGAAAAAAAAGGTTTGTAACTCGAGTTTCATGTGAAGAAAACTCGAGTTGGACGATATTTTGGAGCTAAAATGGTTGGAGATCACGAGACTCGAGTTTGATGTTTAAAACTCGAGTTATGCTGAGCATTTCCTGACTTAAACTCGATGGAGGAACAAAGTTTGTTTGAAACTCGAGTTATGGAAAGCCAAAACTCGAGTTCCAGAAGCTCCAGAGGCTCAAATCGCAACAAAACTCAAGTTTTCTAAGGAGTTCAGGTAAAACTCAAGTTTACAGAGGACAAAACTCGAGTTATGGTAAGTTTTTATGTTTTAGGGTCCCGAAACTCAAGTTTTGGCTAAGCAAAACTCGAGTTATGGCAAGTGTGTTCATATTCAGGACCCCGAAACTCAAGTTTGGTTGAACAAAACTCGAGTTTTCAAGTGTCTGTTCATCTTTGGACCCCGAAACTTGAGTTTTCATAAATAAAACTCGAGTTATAGGGTATTTCTCAATATTTGCATGTCCGAAACTCAAGTTTTGAGTGATAGAACTCAAGTTTCGAGAGTCACCGAGGCTAAATTGCTCCAGAAACTCGATTTTTCTCATTTTCCCCTTTTCGAAAACTCGAGTTAACCTAATTTCTCTCACCCAAAATTTGATTCAACCGTTTCTTTTGTCCGAAAACCATTTCAATCGTCCTCATAACCGTTTTCGACCAAAACCCATCTCTTAAATTCCATTCATTCCAACATTACAACTGATTAAATCCCCAAATTTCCCATTCAACGCCGACGGCTCCAAAATCTTCAAATTCATTTTTTTCTGAAATTTCTTGAATCCAAGCAATGGCTTGCACTAAGGGAGGTTTGAAAACTCCTTCCAAGTCCAAGAAATCATCTGAAGGTGCCCATCCTCAATCTCAAGCCTCAACCCCTCAACCTCCGAAACGGGTCCGGATAACAGAGCCTTCGGAGGAGCAACAACCCGAAGTGCCATTGGTTAGAAAGCCAAGGAAAAACAAGCCATCATTGATTCTCAGTCCTAAGGTGAAAGGAAAAGCTCCAATGACTTCATCTGCTCAACCAGAGGCATCAAGGGCAGTGGCTTCAGATTCTGAGACCGAAAGTGTTTCTCCTGGTTCTCGGGCGTCAATTCCAAAGAAGAAGAAAAAGACTCAAAAAGCTTCAACATTAGAGATTCCACAGACTTCTCAAGCTTCTGGGCACACAGAAGGGGTTGCACCCCCTGGTTTCAATGTAAGTGCAGTTTACATAAATCCTCAAGTCCCTGGAGTGTTTGCGAATGCATATGAGGGTAGAGAATTATGTCCTGCAATGGCAATAGACTTAGAGAAGATTAAGAATTTGGAGATAGATGTTAAGGAACATTTAGAACATTTTGAGAGATTGCTAAACATCAACATCTCTTACTCCCCCGACTTGGTTATAATCTTTTATAACAATATGGTGAATAATTCTATCACTGATGAATCTGGAAATGTTCTTTTGAGGTCTTTAAAGACTAAGATAAGGGGGGATGACATTTTTATTGAGCCTGAGCTTATTAATAATTATTTGGGCACACATGTCTTTGATGCTGAGTTGAGAACCTTCAGCCTAGAGGAGGTGTTTGAACTACTAAGGCCAGGAGAGCCTTTTTCAAGGTTGAACTTTGAGCCTACAGCAATGCCACCAAAGCAGAGGGTGATTCACTACATCTATACTAGATGTTTAGTGAATAAAGGAAAGAATTACACCCTTCTGTCCTCTACTGATTATCAGATGCTGGCATCCATCATGGCCAAGGAGAAGAGAAATATTGGTCAAATGATATTTGATGAGATGTGGAGATTTAGGTTCTCCAAGTCCAAGAGGATGGTTGTACCCTATCCTTGCTTGGTGTCTAAGATCATGGAGCTTCATAACATTTGGCACATCCTGAAGGATTAGAAGGTTTTGAAGCCTATTGAGTTCAAGGAGACTCATCTTCATAGGATGAAGATTGAGTTTACTTCTAGTTAGACCACAGCACAGAGCAAGCAGAAGAGGAAGACTACTTCAGGATCCTCTAGAGTGCCCCAGGATGAGGCACAGTCTTCAGCCCCTCAGCAGCCCACCTCTGCACCTTCCTTTGCTCAGGCTTCAATCCAGCACTTCATGCAGACTGAGTTTAGGAAGATGGGAGAGGAGTTCACTCAGGCTTTTCACTCAGAAAAACAAAACTTTATGAACAACCTCTTACTATCTGCTGCTAAGTACTTTACCGGGGAGATCACTTGATATAGCAGTAAGTGCTCTGAAGGACTCAGTGGATTCACTCCAAGTCTCAGTAGACTCCAGACTCTCCTCTTTGGAAGGAAGGATGACTTCCATTAAGGACTTCATCAGAGGCTTTAAGGCCTCCTCTTCTGGGACAGCAGCACTTGAGCCATCAGCCACTCCTGAGCATGTTCCTGGTTCTCCAGTAGTTGATCCAGCTTCTGAGCATTCTTCAGTGTCTCCTACTAATGGTCCAGTACTTGATTCTGAGCCTGCTCCTGCATCTCCTGTTGCTTCTCCTGTTGTTGGCCCTATTCCTGACTCTGAGCCTATCCCAGCATCTCCAGTTCATGCATCCCCTGTACCTTCTCCAGTTTCCTCACCTCCTGGTCCTGCACCTGCTCCAGTCTTTACCCCTGTACTTCTACTTGAGTATCATCCATCATCTCAGACTGAGCAGCCTCCTGCTGCATCTGAGCCTCCTCTATCTCTTGCCCCCCTCACTACTATCTTTAATATTTTTGACTCTTCTCCTTCACCATCTTCTACCTCTCCTTCTCACCCTCTTTGATTGATGACAAAATGGGGGAGAAGCAGTGACTTTTGTCATTTACGTTATGTATTGTGTTTCTTAAACTTTGTTAGAATTTTTTCATCAATACATATAGTTTATGCACAATTGCTTTATTGTTTGCTTGAGTTGTTTAATCTGATTCTATATTTTGCACATTGGTTTTGTCATCATCAAAAAGGGGGAGAATGTTGAGATAATGTTTTGATGATGACAAATATGTTTTTGAAATTGTGTTTTGATTATTAGTTTTCAGAAAGGTTTTGAAAAACTTCGAGTTTTAATGAAATGTTTGAGAAAACTCGAGTTATGTGCTTTAGAACTTGAGTTACAGTGTTTAAAAGTGTGTTCAAAATTTCAAACTTTCAAGAGAACTCAAGTTTTGTTTTGAGTTATATCAAAACTCGAGTTCTGGGATTTAAAACTCGAGTTTCAAGTGTTGAAAAAGGTTTTAGAAATGTAAAACTTTCAAAAGAACTCGAGTCTGAATGAAAGTTATATCAAAACTCGAGTTCCATATTTTAAAACTCGAGTTTCGTTCTTTGGAAGTCTTTTGGAAAATCAGAACTTGCAGTGGAAACTCAAGTTATGTTGGAAGTTTTGGCAGAACTCGAGTTTCGTTTTATAGAACTCGAGTTTCGGGCTTTCAAATGGTTTTGAAAAATGAAACCTCCTTCCAGAACTCGAGGTTTTAGTGGAAGTTTTGTTAGAACTCGAGTTATGTATCTCAGAACTCGAGTTTCGAAGAGAGAGAAATGAAACTCTCTTCTCAACTTTAAGTTTAAGTGAAAGTTTTGACAGAACTCGAGTTTTGGGTTTTCAGAACTCGAGTTTCGGGCTGAGAAAAATTTCTAAACTTCAAAACTTCTTTCCAAACATGAAGTTTCGCTTAGAGTTTTTCATAGAACTCGAGTTTCGTGGCATTAAACTTGAGTTTCGAGAAGCAAACTTGTTTTAAACCCAAAACATCCAGTGCAACTCGAGTTTCATATAAAAGTTATGTTTTGAAACTCTTATAACTTGAAGTTTTATGAAGGAAAACCCGAGTTTTCGAAAGATAGGAATGGTGTAACTCCAAACTCTCAAGGAACTCGAGTTACAATAGAAGTTATGACTTGGAAAGGTTCAAAACTTGAAGTTTTGCCAAATGAAACTCGAGTGTCGAAGAGCACAAAGCGTTTTGGCCTACTAAAACTTATGGAAACCTGAGTTCTAAGTTTTACAACTCAAGTTTTATCAAAAGTCTTATTCAAACTCGAGTTTCAACAAAAGTTATGAGATTTCCTCTTTGAAAATTCTTCAATAACTCGAGTTTTGAAGAGGCAAAACTCGAGTTCCACCTTCTGACAAGGGCGCAGCATGTCAGCGACTTTAAACTGATTCCAAAATCATTCCTTTTTCATGCAACGATTGTTTGGATCAAACCAACCATCATAAATGCTTATCTGACTTATTTATTAACAGGGAATGAAGTTCAGATTGCATGAACAAAAAGAAGATTCAACGAACAAAATTTTAGATTTTCATTCTACCTACTATCAGAAAATTACAGACACATTCAATGCGGGAAGGTGAACGAAGACAATGGGTCTAACGGAAATATTAATGTCTCTAACGAACATTTAATCTTCTCACCTATAAAAGGCGGAGCATTCAAGTCTCAGCAACAAGAAGAGAACGCATATACGAGAAATAGAATTCATTACGCTTCACCTACTTACTCTATTTTCATACTCTCATTAAAAGAGCTTCAGTGCTTATCATTAAATTCTCATAAAGGAGAATATTCTTGTTCATTTATTGTTTTTGAGAGAGTTGCTCAAGGTTGGAGAACCTTGGTTTGGTTTAGACACGAGCAAAAGTGTCTGCGGGTTAGTTTGAGTTAAAAAGGGGGAGAGTCCTTCTTCTGTTTGGTTGTAATCTATTTGAGATTAGTGGATTGAGAAAAGCTCAGAGGTCTTTGAGGACTGGACGTAGGTCAAGAGGACCGAACCAGGATAAATCTCTGTGTCTTCTTCTTTCATACTCTGTTATAGCTTTCAACGTTTGCGGAAATTTTTATTAGACCAATTCACCCCCCCTCTTGGTCAAATCCGATCCTAACAAATATTTTTAACAAAACATCAACATGCATAATTAATTGAATATAAACTAGTATGCCTTGACATGAACAACAATACCTTACTTCTAACATATTTGCACAAGGCCAAGGCAATCATTGTATAGCTACAACCATGCACACTCACAAGCAAGGATTTACATGTCAAGTGGCTACAACAACACATTAAACATGGCCAATAACATATACAACAGTCAATACAAAGTGGATGTAAAGTTAAAAGTTTTGCTACTTTAAAATGCTTGACTTTCCACTGTGGCTTGAGTTGGCTTCCTTTCTTGAACTTTAGGATTTTCTTTTCTTGGTAATTCACACTCCTATACCACATGATGCATTTGGAATCAATACTAAGTCATTCTTCATGTATTATATCACTTAACACCATAAACTTAACCACTTAAGGTTCTTAGATTCTAACGTTAGCAATTGAGGTTCTAATGCTTCCAAAGGTGTTCTCTTTATCTCACCTTTCACAATTCCTCATTCTAAATCTATTGGAAGCATTAAAACACATGAAATCATCTTTTTTCCCTTCATAAGTCCAGCTGGACGAAATTCATAGAAATTGGAGGAAAATGAGGTTTTACAATATCTATTTTCATATACATGCATAACCTCACTTCTAAACCGATTTCCTTTGATTCAATAACTTAAAACATTAATTTTTCAAGCATCATCAATTCATTCACAGCCAAGGGATGAGGGTTTATTGCCAAAAATTCATAACAAGCTTTAATCAACTCAATTAAAGCATCCACATGTAGCAAATCATGTAAGGAGTTGATCTAAGACACTTGTTGCTTGCAATTCTTGCTATTTCTCATTTTCTCTCTCTAGACCTCCCAAGGTGTTGGGATTGGAAGCTACAACAAAAGACTAAAATTTTTCTAAATCCCTTCCAAGGTTCTATTGAAGGCTTTTAAATATCATAGTCAAGAAACGTACCTTTCTTGGAGTGTTTTCTTTTTCTATCTTGCTCGGTTTAAAGAAGCCAACAACTATGATCGACTTCCTCTACTGGTATCCACACGAATGGTGTTTCCAACACAAATGCGTGCTAGCGTTTCTAGGTCCAATTCTTGGATCTCCTTCTCACTCTCAGTTTTTCTGTCAAATTTCTGATTTTTGAATTATAGATAATCAATTATTAATGGAGAGCTTTAACCATCTATTTATAGACACTCAAAGCTTATCATTTTGAATTTTGAAATTTATCTTTTAAAAATTTCAAAATTCAAATCTTATCAGAAACTTGAAATCCAAGATATTAAATAAAAATGGGTTTACCTATATCTGTCCAACAGATATAATTTAACCAATTTATTTAATTTGGATAAGGAGTCAAAAGAGGATAATGTTTAATTTATCTTCATAAATAAAATAAAATATAATATCAAGATAGATCAAGATTTAATATACCTTTATAAATTAAATCCAAGATCTTATCTTTTAAATCAAGATTTAATTTATCTTTATAAATTAAATTCAAGATGCATTCTATCTTTTAAAATGAATCCAAGATTTAATTTGTCTTTATAAATTAAATCTAAGATATATCTTTCAAAAGAAATCCAAAATATTATATCTTCATCACACATATAATATATTTACTTATCGATATATGTTATATATATACACACACAAAAATATTATATATATAAATAAAATGAATTTTAATATATATATATATATATATCCTCCTAGGAAATTCCCAAAATACATTTTCGGTAGCAAAAAATCAGATAATATAAGGGTATTTTGGAAAAAGTGGATTTGTGAGGAGTTGAGTGTGCCACTTGATAAGTGCATATTTCATCATGTTAATTCATATACTTTTGGCATGGAAAGTAGAGATAAGTGGCCTAAAATATTGAGTTTTGATGAGCATAATGTTGCATGAAGCATGAGGAGATTCTAGGAAATAATTACTTTATTTAGTGAACTTGCTGTTTTGGGACTTAACTGTATTTTCTGGAATTGTAGGGACTGAAAGGGGATAATTACAGGCCAAATTTATTACAGAAAGGGACTCTGAGCTATGCTATGCGTTTTGATTGATGAGCTTAGGGTTTCTTTAGGATAAAGGGAAGAGAATATTGGTGGAGGCTGAAAAGGAGAAGACAAAAAAACGCACATTAAGGAGGAAAGGCTTAAAAACACATTTTTTATATGTTGGTGGAGGACAAAAGGTTGAGGTTTACAGCTCATTCTTCATATGCAGCCCTAGCACCCATTCCACTTTATCTCCAACCACAAAATTCGTCCAACCCTTGCTGTTAGAAAGGAGAGAAAAACCATCATCAACTCCATTGCTCATATTCATCTTCTGCAACACCCAAATTCCAGATTCAATGGCTGATTCCTTCTCCTTCTTTCTTGCTGTGTATTCAGCTACTATGAGTAGCT
>QFDD01004786.1:0-12600 GCA_006871305.1 Vachellia collinsii | reverse complement strand
CTTTCCATTTCTAAATTCTTGTTTGGACATTCCAGATGACACACTCGTGATCTCTAATCATTTTCTGACTTATCTTGTGGGGTACTTTGAAATTCACTTGTACCACAGGTGGTTGTGCTGGGAGGGGGATCATTTGGGACGGCAATGGCGGCCCATGTTGCTAATAAGAAGGCTCAATTGGAAGTCAAGATGCTCGTGCGGGACCCTCAAGTTTGCTTATCTATTAATGAGAGGCACTGCAATTGGTAAACTCTTCTGTCCTCCGTGTAATTCACCTTATGGTGTATTAATATTATCTGCCATTTCTCTTATGTGATTGTCTTCTTGAAGGAAGTACTTCCCTGAACACAAGCTTCCAGAAAATGTCGTCGCAACAACTGATGCAAAAGATGCTTTGGTTGATGCCGATTACTGCCTTCATGCTGTGCCTGTTCAGGTCATCCAGATTTTTTGGACTGCACAAGTCTAGTAGTAGTAGTAGTTATTGATGTTTTATCATGTCTTGATCCTTTTAGTGTAATAAGAGGCATTGATTCAATCATGCAAATGCAATTGATATTCACAACAGCAGTGATTGTCTGAAAACTGAATATTTTCTCTGCTATTTCAGTTCAGCTCATCCTTTCTTGAGAGTGTTGCAAATTTCATTGATCCAGGCTTGCCATTTATATCTCTTAGTAAAGGCCTAGAGCTAAACACACTGAGGGTGATGTCTCAAATTATTCCTCAAGCATTAAAGAATCCTCGCCAGCCTTTTGTTGCGCTATCAGGGCCTTCCTTTGCTTTAGAGTTGATGAATAAGCTGCCCACAGGTTAGGCTGGTAGTTCCACAAGCGGATCTCATACTTTCAGTTCTCTTCTTTTTGAGGTGCCGAAATAATTAATGTTGGGTTGTTTTCCTGCATTTTGGAATAACAGCTATGGTGGTTGCATCCAGAGACAAAAAATTGGCAAATGCAGTTCAGCAATTGCTATCATCAAGTCAATTAAGAATAAGTACATCAAGGTAGATGATCTTCTCTAGGTTCATCGTATGAGATCAATTTCATATGCAAAATACCCTAGTTTCTCCTCCAGTCTGTTACAACTTGGATATTTGAGCACATCTACTGTACTAACCAACGTTGTCTTCTTTTATGAATTAATGTATAATGTATATATTACCTGCCTGGTTCATTCTGTCTTGGCTTCTTAAGATCCCCTGGCTTTTGTATATATTAATTTAGGTGCTCATGTTCAGTGTGTAATTTCTTTTAACTCCAGTGATGTTACAGGAGTTGAAATCGCAGGTGCACTTAAGAATGTGCTTGCAATAGCTGCGGGTATTGTGGATGGTATGAATCTAGGAAACAACTCAATGGCTGCTCTTGTTGCACAAGGCTGTTCTGAGATACGGTGGCTTGCAACGAAGGTGATCAGATTTCTACTTGCTAGATCAGTTCTGTAATTATTAGTAATTCTCACCTCTCTTCTTTCCCTAGTAACGATAGGTGCAATGCTGTATAGAATGTCCAAGTAGACCTTTTGTTTTCAATTGCACATGCTAGTGACGGTCCCAAGATGATGATGAATCGATGACTTAAGCTTTATAAGCATTGCAGTTTTCTGAGTCTGGGTCTATGCTTTTAGGTATGTTGAATGTGGGTATGTGCTACAGTTGATGATCTTGTAGCTTCCATGTGGCATATGTTGCCCCCTGCAAATCAATAATGTCTATGATACTGTCTTATTTCTGTTTACTCTAATTGTCTTAAGAAGATGGGTGCAAAGCCAACAACAATAACCGGCCTATCAGGAACTGGAGACATAATGCTCACGTGCTTTGTAAATCTTTCGAGAAACAGAACAGTTGGTGTGCGCCTTGGATCTGGGGAGAAACTTGAGGATATACTGAATTCCATGAATCAGGTATCTCAGAAGGTTCCAATGGTGCCACATTGTGAGCTCATGGCTTTTTTATATAGTATAATAGAATAGAATGGGGCACCTGCAGTAAAAAAAAAAAGTTTATATGCTTTGTGCGTGAAGGTAGCAGAAGGAGTGTCTACAGCTGGAGCTGTGATTGCTTTGGCGCAGAAATATAATGTGAAATTGCCAGTTTTGACAGCAGTGGCCCGGATCATTGACAATGAACTTACTCCCAAAAAAGCCGTTTTCGAGTTGATGAGCCTTCCTCAGGTTTATATATTCCGACCCTCTTTCCAGAAGAAAAAGCAACAGTGCTTTATGCTCAGTTTTTATTTGCCTGTTTACGAATTTGACGGAAACACAACTTTCTTTATAGGTGGAAGAAGTTTGAAACTCCCTCGGTTGTGCATTATAAAGACACATCCTAACCACCAGCTACCTTTTTACTGCTGCTGCATTTTACTTGGGCCATTCTTTCACTGCTGCCTCTTGGATACAATTATTTTTTTTCCCTTCGCCATTGTGCTTCTGGTGCAGAAGAATTGGTGAGGATAATTTTGCCAAAAAAAGGGAATTATCCGTACAATAGTTGGGGATTTAAGAAATATACAGACTATATAGGACATGCATCGACTTACCTCATGGAATACCTGTTTACCACGACTATCATTTTGAGTTGACGAGGTTAAAGATGTAGTAGCTCTTTCTCGATGATCACGGAGCAGGTAAAATGCTTGGAAATAAAACCAAGTGATTGGGGCGTTAAATGAACTGAACTCCATTCAGAATGGAAGGGAAATACTTGGAATCCTTGAATTGCCAAACGGGTAGAGAAATGTCAGAAGCCGAGGATATGGCATTCAAAAGAAAGAAACCCTGATAGCCTCTTGATACGAAGAAGAGGAGTAGTCAAACTTGTTTTGAAAAGATTGGACCCCTTGAAAAGACATGGAATTAACAATTAACCAGTAAGGACAAGTGCGTTGAATTTTTCTTCTCTCTGATTTTTATCTTGTTCATTGGGCTCATCTTTAGTTACTATATGGACTTTGGTTGGCTTGAAACTTATAAAGGTTAATATAATATTTGTTTACTTAAGTTTATTTCAATTTAGTTTTAGATTCTGAAGTTTAAAATTAAAAGGAGTATTTCAAATTATAAAATTAATTCAAATTTATCTCAATATACTAAAATTAAAAATATTAACTCAAATGTATGATATTTTTGTATAAATTAATATAAGGAATGCTTATATTAATTGTAAGCAATAAAGCATTATGATAATTCTACGCAAGCCAAAACTCCCAAAAAAAAAAAAAAAACCTCTTTAAACTGACTGTTTCGACTACCAGGACTGGTCGGGCTAGGACGATGCCGCAAGGAATAAGCACAACACCTCCACCTTGTTGTGTTACTTGACTTTTACCTCTGATCATGCACACGTATAACTATAATTTTTTTTGGTACAAATATATAATTTGTTTGACTGTATAGTTCAATTAACAAGTTATGACTCAGTTTTTTATTAGTTGATTTTTTAAAGTAGTCACCTTGACAACATAAAAAAAAGTTCATATATAAGGGCTGAGACACATAAGGGTGAGATTTAACCATTCAATCTCATACTTAAGCAATAAGAGTTCCTACCACTTAACATGGGTTGCTGAAAAACAAAACAAAGATCATATAATTTCACATGTGCGTACACACAATGACGCAAATATAGCATACTCTATAAAAAGTTTATTTGTATAAGAATAAGCACGGATCGGTTCGAGCTTTTCGGTGCCTCATCATAGGATTGCACTTACGAAATCTCATCGCTTTTACTGATATAGTTAGGAAAGTCATCTGATTTTCAAATTTGCACGATCTACTGATTGGAATTTCTCACACACTCGCGTGATGAAGGTTATAAGTTTAAAACGAAGGCTGAATAGGCCCTATATTAATTGTTGTTCAATTAATTTTCCCCTAAGCAGTATCAGCTTAACAACTTAAACAGCCAGCAAATATAATTAAGAAATCACTAGTTGCATATAAAGTGATTATCTGGTAGAGGCACATCGTACATGGGGAAGAAATTGGAGGTTTTGGTCATAGCTTCAAACTGAGAAAAATCGTCAAATCCAGGGGAGGTGGTCCCAAAGAGAAACGGTTTCAATGGGGCAAGAGGTCTCCCTCAAGACCCAACAGAAAAAACCAAGTTTGAACTTCCAAGAAGCTAGCCAGGACCGTGACTAAGTCTACGTTCCCCGTCCCTTTTTATATTTATGAACCGTGTAAAAGGAAATATATATAGAACCTTAACCTTTTTCCCATACTGGGTCTAACACGTACAGGATCACCAACCTAGAAGATTACCCGGAAATTTACCCACAAGGCCGCACTTTTTGGCGCATGCAGTGCATATCATATGGCAAACACCAGAAAGCAGAAAGACCCAGAAACCATGGAAGAGGCCAGTGGTTGTTTAGTACATCGTGCTTGTGAATTAACCGGACTCCTGGAATCAAATTTTCCCAACTTGGCTAACCAGCCTGATATACTCTTGGCGTCCATTGATGAGATAGTGAATGCGTTTTTGGCGGCAAAAGAAAGCCTACGGCTGTTTTCCCAACACCCAACACCACCTTCTTCTTCTTCTTCCTTGGCTCAGATGCCTGCAACTTCTAATTTCATGCCCGAATGTCCAATTAGATCCACCACTCAAGCACAACCAATAGTGGATCAATCGATTCATAATCAAATGCAACCACCACGAGCAGCTCAAATGCGACTGCGAAAGAGGTGTGCAAAACTTTACTCGATCATGATTGACTTCGTTTTCATTGATTTGATGAATTTATATTACATATATGTTCGTGATTGAGGCTAACAAGCTATATGATGTGTTGCCTCGATTAATCTTACAACTAGTGGCTATATGAAAATTAAATGAACAATCATATCCGTCTTCTCTTTTACGTGTCCTCCATTATTGGCCTGACCTTACTTTTGGCTTATAATCCGTACTTGATGATTGATGTGGGTAGCCGAAAGTGCACAGGCTAAAAATATTTGGATTTGGAAAGAATTTTCTCAGACCTTTCGTAGCAACTAGGTAAGAAGGCACTTAGGCCTATGTAATTATATATTGGCTTTTGCTATACATAAAGCTATAGATATGCTTTTAGCAAGTAACCCCATTAATGAATAACAGGATCTAGTTATATTTACTACAATTCATAGGACATTAATGGCCTAGTATATGGTTAATTGTTAACTTGTTTGGAATTAATTTTTGACAAGTGATTGTATACAATTAGAGGTAAATATGTGAGAGGAATTTTGTTTCGATTTGCGTAAAAGTAATTCTAGAATTGGTTAACAAATAAGCTTAATGTAATAACAGGAAAAGTGATTCGGAGACGAAGACGGTGATGGCACCAGCGTCTAGGTTTGGGAACACAGAGATTCCACCTGATGATGGTTTCACTTGGCGAAAATATGGCCAGAAAGAGATATTTGGCTCTAGCTTCCCAAGGTTAACTCATAATTATAATATATCATATTCCTCAACCTGCTTGAAATGCTCAAATTGACATATCATTGAATGATTAAAAGTAATTATAAACTTTTGTGATGCTAATACTACTCCTGATACACTGATCTAAAATAGATCGACAATATTCAAAACGTAGTTAAAGATTCTTTTGTTTTCAACTGCGCACATTCATCCAATCCAATCATGTTTCTCAATATTTTTCATGACGTCTTTCTTATTTACATTTTCTTTTGGCTAATAACTCGTTTTTCTCAAGTGAAAAATTCAAAAATAGATCCATTCATTGCCTCAGAATTTGGATGCTCCAGTCGTTCATCATGTATGTGTCTCATGCATTCAGGAACGCAGACATTACAGTGCATGTTCAACAAATTGATGCATGACACTTCTTAAAATCCCTTCATTATTGATACACGTAGCTTTTCCTTTTAGTTTTACCATTTTTTGTCCGTTTCTTAATCATATAGTTCAAAGTTTTGTAAATAGGGCTGTACGACAACATCAAAAAATTATTAGGCATGTATAAGAGTGTTCCCGCATGCATATCACTCAAATTTTGATGCATGCATATTTATTGTATTAATCAATATAAAATTGAACGGCGCACATGCAGGAAACAAATTTTAATCATAAATAAATTGAAAGTGTAATTAAATGATTGATGTATAATTTAAACAACGAAATAATAATCGTACTTGCACTTTTGTTTTCAGGAGTTATTACAGGTGCACACACCAGAAATTATATAAATGCCCGGCAAAGAAGCAAGTGCAACGACTTGATAACAACCCTAACACATTTGCAGTAACATACAGAGACAGCCACACTTGCATTATGTCATCAACAGCTCCTTCTTCACTTCCTCCTCCGCACCTTTTCGTTGACATGTCGCACCACGTCAACTCCACTACCATTTCCCCACAGTTGTCTTCGTCTTCAACTTCTGTTTCCCGGTGGCTCCCGTCGCCCCAGATAGGCCTCTTCACCGGGGCCGTTGCCCCTCCCCCCCGTACGGCCAGTGGTGGAGGCCCCTCCACTTCAAGATATGGTAGCAGTACTGATCATTATATGGTGGCAGAAATAGCTGATGCCATGTTTAATTCTACTGGCAGTAGTACCATTGAATCCTTCTTCCCGTTTCCTGATCAAGATAATTAAATGGGTACTCGGAGACAACAAAAGTTGAACAGTATTATCAATTAATTTAGCTGGCATAATGATCAGTTTCCTTTTTTTATGAAGTAATGATAGGTGCCATACGGCATTCTGCTGCATATGGCAAATAATTTCTTGACCAATGCTTAGAGAGAAATTAGATAAAAGGTAACCTGAATCTTAACCTTTTGTTTATTCTTGGGGGCATGTATGACTGTATGCGGTGTTTGTAATTTGAAGGTCATAATTGCTTTACTTTTCTTCGTATTCTTTTTCTAAATAACATTGACTGTCCCTGTTATTGTCATTGTCTTCAAAGTTTCACTGTCGGAATATGTGAGCTGGGTGTGATCAAGACTCACATGACCCAAAGCATGCTTGTATGATGCGTTTTATTTGGTTGGATGTCTTTCGTTTCTCCGAATCCTTAGAAAGTATAGTCCAATTATTGTAACATTATTTTAAAAGGTAAGTGGTAATACTTTATTTTTCTTGTGGCATCTAGCTAGCTAACTGATGATAATCTAAATTTAATTAATTAATCTCCATCAATAATAGCGGTTGATGATCGAGTATAGCTGACTTTTAAATCTTTAAAAAAGAACAGCTAATTGTTAAACCCTGCGGATGTTGAAATTTTCTGAACTCATGAATATGAATAAATGATATAATGAAGATTATATTGTATTTGAACGAATTAAAATCTAGGATGCCTCAAAACCTTGGCGATTGATTAGCTGCGTGACGATGGACATGAGAACAGAAGGGTGGCCCAGGCTCACGTCTACGAAAATAACTCGTATGTTTTTTTTTCCATATATACAGTAATGAGTGAGCTTCATCTTCTTTTTCATAAAATCCTATTTTAAGGCTTTTTACTTTTTTCACTCCAAGCTTTTATTTTTAACGTGTCGGCGAGGTGAAGATCCGGCGTTGGCTCTTTTCTGGATTTGTCCTCTTCATTTAATCATGGACTCCTGAGTTAATTAAATCGATAATGGTGGAAGCGTTTCAGCGGCTTATGTTGGGTCCACACACCTATTCTGCAGCAAACTTTGGAGACCAAGAAGAATAATCTAATTTCCTCATCACCCTACTAATGAATGATAATGAAAGCCCATTTTCCTAAATCGAAAAGTAATTATCGTGTAGATTAATTCAAGGAAATCATGATTACGAAGCCTTAATTAGGCGCAAATATTGGGAAGAGCAGCACACGTGTGTGTTGAATTTGGAGAGCATAAAAATCTTGGCCTCGTAGAAATTATAACTAGATACAATGCAACAAGGTTTAGAAAGAAGGATATATATATATCTGTGATTCAAATTCTGAAAAGGACGTATTTTGTTGAGTAGCTGTGTAGGTTTCAATTAATTGCTCACCACACACGCGCTTACATATATAGATAAATGTTGGTCTCCACTTTTGTGGGCACAATAGGACCCCACTCGCTCCAGTCGTAGTTATCGTGATGAGCCTCACTCCCTAAATAAAGGCCAAAGCTTAAAGCTTATCCCTCCGTTTTCATGCCTTCCCCAACACATCACCATCCTCGCTTCTCCTTCATTTACATTAACCCTACCTCCCCCTCTCCACTTTACTTTCCTTAAATCAATATCCTCTCTCCCTCATCAAATTCATCAACTTTCACCATCCATCTTCAAAAGCACTTGCAAATCATACACCACTAATCATATATATATATATATATATATAGAGAGAGAGAGAGAGAGAGAACACAAGCAGTTGCCTTATCTATTTAGAAATCTGATCTGTTCAAACTACTTCCACACATACACATATACATCTTTATCACACTCATTATATTATCCATACAAACTCTCACCAGCACCAAGTTCAATCGCAGATTAAGTGAATGTATTTTATACCTCAACGCGTCACATGATATATCTTCTAAAGAGAGAAATTATTACCTTGCACATGCTACATCTTTATTGAAAATTTGATAGCAAATATTTTTTCTACTCTTGTTGAAAGGATCATATTTAAGGTAACTCACGATGTCCAATATATTGTTTGCTATCAAAACTTTCAATAAACACATAATACATGGAAGTTCTTTTTTTTTTTGGAAATATTCGGTGTTAAAATGTTGAGATATAAAAACAACCAATTCACTTGTATGCGAGAGTTTCTATTTAAGAGCTTGAGCTTGGTGAGAAAACACTTAAAATCCATTTTCACATTTTATGGAGGGAACTAATTAAGAGGAATTAAGTGCAAACCCATTAAAAGACTATGGCAGGCTGGTGATGATGGTGACTTCAACTCAATACTCAAAGCGGAGATGATGATCGGTGCCAAAACCAACAGATTGATCCACTCCCAAATCCATAGTGCCCCTACTATACACAGCATCTGCATCCTGTTCATCAGTCGACATCTTCAAGGGCTCCGGAAGCTCAAAGTCCAAATCTGACCACAAATCAGGCTCCAAGCTATTGTCTGTTATCTCACTCAGTGGTGTGTCCTCCTTGGGATATTCCTGCTTTATGGTTGGGGTTGATGATGATGAGCTGATCAAAGGACGACCAGCATTATTATGCGCCTTTTGATAATCGTTTGGTGCCCTCTTAGATTCGGTTGGCACCACATATGACTCCCAATTACCAGAATCTGTGACCATTTCGGGAGCCTTGAGGATGTCTTTGCACGTGTGAAGCCCAATGTACGTTGTCCGGAACATTTCTGGATTCTCCTCTATGCGCTGAACCTGTTTGAGTGCCTTACAACCTTGATCGTGCTTTCGAGTGCACCTAAAGTAACTCCTGCAAGCCAAATGACTAGAAATAAGAATGCGAACTAAAGATATTCATGGATGCTGTTTCAAGGCACCATGAACATAACAAGTCATATGACGGCTAAGATTTGTGTTTCGGCGCCTCGGTCGTAGTTTTTTGAGTTTGTACTTTAGCATGAATCAGAAAGAAAAGTTTCAGTAGCCAAATCCCAAATTCCTTAATGATGATATTTCTAAACATAGATACATAGATCACCCTGTAGCAAATATATCTTTCCTCTTCAAAAACGGAAACGAAAAGAGAGAAGGGGGAAAGGTACTATTTATGATGCGATTTCTATATAAATCATATCGGCAGGAATGAGTAATATTTAACTTGCGCGATAGAAAAGGAATAGAAATAAGGAGAGTATATTGAGAAGACCTGGGGAATTTAGAATTAAGGATCTCCTTCTGTCCATACTTTCTCCATGCATGATTATCCTCAATAGAGTTGGAGATTTTGGTCCATGTGTCTGCCGTCTTCCTGCGACAATTTAGGGATCCCATGCATGTTATTACATATTCCATGTAATGAAAAAAATATATATGACACAACCACAGTTCAGAATCCATTAACTAGCTCTCATGACCTTTCATCGCAGAAAACCCACTTTAATCTGAATGTCGAAATACTCAGACACTAGCTAATCAAAATTGACACATACAGGAATTCACCCCGTTTACATTTGTGAGTGTGTGTGTGTGTTTATATTAATCAAAGTCCAGCGCCCAACCTCAAAGCTTCCGATCTTTATCATCGTAACGAATAGCTTTGACCCTGACAATTTGGGCTGTGTCCGTACTGTCCGTACGTGTCCCCAAATCATGAAAGTAACTAGTCAGCGAAATCGCTCACTAAAGGAGTTTCGTCTACGGAGGAAGTGAATAAATAAGAGAGTCAGAGAATAGATCATCAAGTAGTAGCCTGTATACCTTCTTTTGTAGCAGCCTCTCCGATCCTTTGCAGGCGGCGGTGATCTCTTCCTGCTCTGGTCGGGTTCATCCGGCTTCCGACCATTGCAGGAAGAAGTTCCGAGGGGCAGCCCACTGCAACCGGAAATCGCCGATATCTGGCCAACCTCGCCGCCTGCTTCGGAGGAAGTCAGAACGGAAATACTTTGGGTGAAGGATCTCAAAATTTTGGCGACAAGTTGTTCGGCAGAGGGAGTGCTGTCGGGGCCAAAAGGCTTCTGAAAGAAAAGCTTGAGCTTGGTAGCACAATCCTTGCCCTCAACGAGCTCACTGATGATACTCTCCTTGTTTGCAGAGACATGTTCGCGGCAAAGAGTGTTCATTTTCTTTGAGGTGTGTTTGCTTGGATTGGAGCTTTCTCCTTGTTTTAACTATTTTGCAGAGCCTGTGATTTGTGTTCTTTTGGTTGGTTTGGATTTGGAAATAGGGCAGCGGCTGGCTGAGGAGTGGGAGAAGGAGAGAGACAATTGAATGGAAAAAATGAGGAAGGAGTGGTGATGTGAAAGGAAGGAAAAAAACCAAGATAATTTTCCACAGGTTAACTTAGCTCATTAAATCCAAAGATGACGTTGCCCTTGCGATGCTCGGATGACGTTTCCTGCCCTCCTTTTTTCTTTGGAAAATTGACCCTCCCACCTTTTTCTTTATGGGATGATCATCATGGTTAAAACCCTTGAACTGTGAAAATGTTGATTAAGAATAATTAAAAGGAAAAGAAAAATCCCAAAAAATACCTCTTGAATTTGGAAATACCAAATGATCACATGAATAGACATATTCATAAATAGAGGAGAAGATAGGAATCTGTAATCTCAAATTTAGTTTGAAATAACTAAATTGCTCATAAAATGACCAAGCTGATGAACAACTTTTTAAACAATTGTAGCTTTTGTAATGATTTTGATTACATATTCACTTGAGTGTGCATATCCTTATTATGAGTTGGTTGACAATATTACTCAACATATTGACTACTTTTTTTAAACTTAGTGATAACTTCTATAATGATGTTATATTACCTTTAGTTTTGTCTTTTTCCTTAAATTTTGAAATGTTAGATTTCTACATTTCCCTATGTGTCATTTTACTTATTCATGTGATCTTTTTTAAATTTTCAAATTCGGGAGGTGTTTTTTTTAAGGATTTTTCCTAGTTAAAATCGTTTATCCATGGAAAAAAAAATACTATATCAACTAAAATATTTTTAACTTTTACTCAATTGGCATTTTTAAAATATTTAAATTAAATTTAATTCCCGACGTATTTTTTAATATGGTATTCACAAAATATATCTAAGCATAAAGCATATTACATATGGTACGGGCCAGGAGGGAAAAGGAGAGAGAGAAAAGAGAGATAGGGAAGGAGAACTCAAATCTTATTCATTGAGATCCCATGGAAGCTGTCTTGGTAGCCGAATGGTTTGCCAATGCTTCATTGGCTGGCTCTTACCCTTCAGATTGGGTGTTTCATGCGCCGTCTCACTGCAATGCCTCTCTGACTCTTGGCTTGCAGGATTTTTCTCCTTTTCTTGGTTTTTCCTTTATCTATGTTGTGGATCTTGGTAGCTTTTGTACTAATATTTTCATTTTGCTTTTAGATTTGAGGGTGTATGTTGTTTTCTTTTCAGTGCTCTGTACCTTTGACTTTGTATCATTGTTGTGATTTTAATTTATTTGTTTTCTTTGCTGGCAAAAAAAAAAAAGAGATCCCGCTGCTACATTTCTCGTCTGTTCGTGTGGTTCAAAGGAACCTTCCAATGCCCAACTGAGATAAAAAATGTAAACAGAATAGCAACAGAATAACCATGCTAACAGAATACTCCTATACATTCATGTAAGAGTGACGCGTAATCAGTGATGTGTAAGTGTAACAGAAATGACACGTAACAACATGTTTCCCTAATTAATTAGTTTCTATTTCAACCTTAATTAGTCTGCAGATTTTAATAGGATGTTTGAAATCTACACTAATAACTTATCAATGTGTTATTTGTGGCCTGCTGCATTAAAAATTGATTGGTGTAAGAAGGAAAATGGATATAGTCGCTCGACTGAGCTATCTTGATTGAATTGAGTGTTTAAATTTAGATCCTTAACAATTAAATTAGTTAGCATCGACAATTCTATCTGGATTGAATGGAGTGTTTAAATTCAGAGCCTTAACATTTAATTAGCGTCCACAACTTGATTTTTTATTCTAATGTTTTTTTTT
>QFDD01004785.1:0-14744 GCA_006871305.1 Vachellia collinsii | reverse complement strand
TGTACCCAACTCCTTTATCAAAATTTCCCTTTCCCTTAATTTCAACGATGGTGTTTGCCATTTTTATTGCTTTTCTACTACGCTGACGCCGAGACTTCAGATTAGGAAAGGACCATTTGGAACACCGTGCGTTTGCATCACTTGGATCTTCACAAAGTTGCTTTGCTTCTTCTAAACTTTGAATAACACTTTCTTGCCATCTTAGTACATCACTTTCAATCTCTCTACCATTTCTTCTTTCACCTTCAATTTCATGGTCGATACGTTCTTTCATAGTCTGTAGATCCTCTACTTGATTCTTTAGCTCCTTAAAATTGTTTCCATAGCACAGTAAATACCCTACTTGCCTTCCAAATGGTTCCACAGTAAGCTCTACTATTTTTGTAGCAATAGAACTGAGAATTTCCATTATTATTTCCTAAATAAAATGACAAGCGAATTCAATGCTTGAATGGATGACAATGAAAGCATTAAGTGCATGTTGAAAGAAATATTTGTAATGACAAGTAAAATGCAACTATTGGTTATGTACCTAATAAGTAGATAAGGCCCAAAACAAAGAAATCCATAATTGGCATTTTAACCACCCAAAGGCAAATATTTTGCACTCTAATTTTCTAGCTTAAAAGGAATTGAAGAGCATAAAATTCTAATACAATAAAGAAGAACTAAATGGCAATGGAATCTTGAAGAACCAATGTGCAAGGAAAATACCATTTATATCAAATATATATTAAATGTTGGAAGGACAAGTGATAATTTAAAATTTAAAATTTAAAAACTATTTTGAGTATAAAAAATCACCAATAGAGCTTCCAAAAATAACAATTTCTTCTTCTCTCTTTACTACATATTAATAGTTGCTGATTTGTATACTTTTATCGGTCTATTTGCTACTTATGCCCAAATAAGAAAAAATGGTGATTTACTCTCCTACCATATTAATTTCAAGCAATATCCTCTACTTCTTATTCTTTCTGCATGTTATAGATCAATCTATTGTATGAGCAATAAGATATTAAATGCTTTTATTAATTGCTTCCTAAATTTTCTTGTTACCTAAACTTTAGTATTTCTTTATTAAAACATGTTCTGACTAATGCATGTGATTTTAATAAAACACTGTTGTATGCCTAAATATCATGATTCGACCAAGCAATGATGCAATATTTGTCTGCTTGTTAAGCAACAAATTCACTATAAGGACATCCTTTGAGTATATACAATACATTTTTGACCACCCCCCCCACACACACACATTTGATATTTTTTGTTGCGATTTTTACTTGTTTTTGTAGTTTTTTATTGTTTCCTTTAAGTTTCTAAAAGGTACTCATCACTTAACTCGAATGGTTTTGCGTAAAATTTGTATCCCAACTTTCTTTTTTAATAGGAATCAATCATTCAACTAGAATTACACACCTAGGATTTTTAATTCTTAAAGGGATGCATGTAGGTGAGATTAACACCATCTATATTAACCCTGAAACCTTAAGATGTCAAGTTGATAGGTATTTTTATAACTTATATACTCACTAAAGTCCTTAATGCATGACCTATTTACATAATTTGATTAAATTAAGGATATAAGTTAAGTTAGTATGACATGTTTTTTTGAATACCCTAATCATCTTCCTTAACTCCCTTCCACTCTCTCTTACTTGATTTTTTGGAGTATCAATAGGGGTATTTCAGGAAACAAATTCATAATTTTATTCAATGTGGAACTTCTTCCCACAATAAGATTAGCTTTGAGTGAAGATTAGTTCTCAATGATAATGTCTGGACTGGAGGAGTGACAAATTTTAATCTTAAGATTAGCTCTCAATGAAGATGAAAAGCTAAATTATTTAAGGTTTTGTTTCTTTGGGTCACTATATATACCATGGCCTTGAAATTTTTCAAAATAAATTGAGTCTTGATTACTCTTGGATATCACCTAAGGCTAAATATGACCCCAAAGTAGATCCAAACTTGAGATATTTCTTCACAAAATAGTACTTATGTGATATCCGTGTTTTCTGTAACCAGGTAGAAAGGCTCAACAATTAATTATGGATTAATTAATGGCCCAAAATGTAAAAGAGGAACTTTGGAAGAGTAGGGACCAAAATGACATTTTTAGACTTTGAGGACCAAAGTGTAAATTTGAAAGTTGGGACAAATTTGTCATTATGAAATTCAAGGGCATTTTGGTCAAAGTTTGACCAAAATATCAGAAAAGTTTTTATTGCACCAAAAGATAGAGAAAAATTCACTGATCAGTAATTGAGGCTCGGTTTAGGTCAGAATGACAGAAATAACCTTTGCGGGAATTTTAAAGGTTATTTAATATTTGGCTATTTAATAAAATAATTAGTCAAATATAATTATTTAAAATACCCAGAGGCCTCAAATATTTGATTTCAGAGTATGGGAAAATAGCTCAAAAAATCTAGTATTTTATAAAATTAATTTCAAGGGAAAGTCACAAATGGTTTGCCATAACGGAAGAAAAAGGCCCGGAAAAACCTCGAAATAGGGTTTTCTTCCAAAATTAATTAAAGACACATCCGAAATGAGAATTGAGGAAGGAAAAATTATTACAAGAGTAAAGTAATTATAGGAATTTTTAAGAACGCTGAATTGGTCAAGTGATAAGAAAATCCTCGAAAAGCATTTTCGGAAGGAAATTTTCGGGTAAAGTAATCCTAAAGCTACTTTACTTTTATAAAGGAGATTGTGGGGACATGAGGAGTGCCACTTGGTGCCCTCTTATTCAAAGAGAAAAGGCAAGAAAGATATTTAACTCAAAGTAATAGATTATATCAGTATAAAGTTACCCTAGTAGTCTAAGTGAACCCCACAATTATTTTTACTTATGGTCAAATTTTTTTTAACTCCTCCAGCCTCATTTCTACACCCCAAGCGTGAGCTCCATAGAAGAAAAACAGAGGAGCAAGGCGTGACACCAAGGGAAGCAAAGGAGAAGAGAACTCAAGTAAAATTCAAGGTAAGAGCTCAATTCTTTTCATGAAATTGATCTACAAGCTTTTCTCTTCCTTTTGAATGGTGTAATTCTTGATATGGTGAAGTATTTGAGCTGCTGGAGATTTAGGTTTTAGAGAGAGAAAATCATGAAGAGAGTGATTTAGATCAATCAAAGTTTACCAAACAACTTCTTATGTAATTTGCACCATTTTGGCATTTAGTTTGAAGTGATTTGAACTCATATTGAATTTTTGGCATCAAACCCTTGTCTTGGCTGCTGGGTGAAACTGATCATGCATGGGGAAGGAAGTTTTTATGTTGTTAAATGATTGAGAAATGATCTAGGAATGATTTTATGCATGTGTGTAATGATAGAAAGTGAAAACAACACCTGCTGAAATTTGCTGTGCATTTTCAGATTTCTGCTGTTCTTGGGAGAAGGAGTGAATTTTTGATGATTTTGATACTTTCAATGGATTTAGAAGGTAAAATTGTGTAGGGTAGAAGTGAGAAAACAAATTTGGAAGCATTAGAGTCAAAATTGGAAAATTTAGAAGTTTAAGGATTGAAATTGCTAAGATTGAGTTTTGTGGACTTTTAGTTGTTATAATGCATTGGAAATGACTTAATGTTGATGCCCAATGCATCATATTATATGTAGGAAGTCCAATTGCTAAGGGGAGAATTTGAAAAGTAAGAGGGAAGTGCAAAAATCACAAAACAAAGTTAAGGAAGCAAGGTAGCAAAAGCTACTAACCCTACACTAATGTTAGCATTGATAATTGTTTATGACTTATGCCTTATTGTAAGTTAATTTGTTGATATTTGAATGTGTGGTAGTATGATTTAAAATGCCATGGTTATGTGAAAAATGTTTGAAAACATGAGTATTACATGTTCATGCATCACTAGCCAAATAATAAATGATAATAATGTATTTGGTGAGTGTGTTGGTGTTTTTGCTATGGGAATTTCTATAAAATCTCACTCTCCCAAAATAACATTCTCTAGGTTCAAGTGCAAGTAAGGGCAAAGGCAAAATAGTGGATGACTAAGGGAAGCTTTATGAGGTCAAAAAGTGATGACAAGTTGTTCTTTTATGTCCAATATTTTTTTGTGTATTTTGGGATTTATGTAAAGTAAACCTCCACATATTTTGCTATATGGATACTTTGGTAATCTTGTGTATATATATGATGAGTTTGTTAAGGAATTATGTGGAATGGAATCATGTATGCCTAGTTAAAAGTTAAACAAGTTAAAAAGGCATAAAAGGGTCCAATACCCTTACCAAGACTCTAACTTTAGGCTGTTGGAAAAAATAGCAAATGAAGTTCAAATAAAGTGAAATTTTCCAGTAAAATAGTTCATATGGTAAGCTTCAAAATGAGACCAATTCCATTGGATTTGGATATTTGTACGAAAAGTTATGACCTCCCAAAGTTAAAGAGAAAAATCTGAAAATATGAAAATTATCATATGAACAGTGTAACTTTACGTATTAAACTGTATCAATTGGGAAAGAAATTGGACAAAGTGGTATTTTTTTCCCTGTAGAGCATTTTATAAACTTCATTTAAAGACTTGAACAACTCAATTTCGATATGTCTATAATTAGTTATGAACTTTTAAAATTGGTCCAAAAATCTAAATTTTTACCAAGTGAATAATGACATTTGACTAATTTTGGAATTTCATTTCTTTATTCCATTTCAATCTTGAAAAGCATTAGAGATGTTCAATAGTGGTCTCTAATGAAATTAAAGAGGTGACAAGTGATGTGTGACAACTTCCATAAAGATACTAATGATTTTAACACTATTTGCTATGTACTTTCCTATCAACTCCCAATCAAACACAAGAACCAATTGTTGTGAACTTGGAGAGTACTTTTGTCACTTTGCATGAGATTGATCAAGTGAAGGGGATCCTTGAAAGAAAACATTCAAATTCTAAGAGGCTTGCTAACATGTATTTTTGGAGCCCATTCCAACGTATTAAAGGCATATAACATATGTATATATTTGGAGGCGGCAAAATTAGGTCATACTCTTACATATTTAGTCACAATCCTCATTTTTGTTTTTTAGTGGTTATATATATATTTACCCATTTTCTACTTAAATTTATGGTTCATAGTAATTCCAATATAATTCTAACTCTAGTATTATTGTTTTTTTTTTATTTGATATTAAATATGAGACTTAATTAATTAGTTGATGGATATTAAAAAATTGATTAAGTTGGTTATATGTCATTATTGTGTAAAAAGTATGTGTCACTTTTCTAAATTAAAATATCCCATGCAGAGAGAGTAAGAGAGAGTGGGGGCAGTAATTTTTTTAATGAGTACGGGGAGTATTAAATGCAAGGAACAGAAAACCGGACCGGCCGGTCTAACTAGTGAATCGGTCCATGGTCCGGTCTAGTTCAATGTTGGATTGGGGACCGGCTTGACCCGGATCAACCCGGTAAAAAACCGGGTTGGCCGGGTCATGTATTTTTTTTTTATTTTTTTATACCCTTTCTTTGCTTTTTTTTTTAAACAAATTTTTTATATGCTTCCTTTGCTTTTTTTTTTTTGAAAAATTATGTTAAGGTCCCAAGCAAAAAAATTAATATTAGAAAAGTCTCAAAAGGTTTTTAATAACAAGTAAATGAGTACCATTGACAAGTGAATGAGTTATCAGTAACAACCTTTGAGACATTTTTTATATTAATTTTCTTGTTTGGAACCTTAATGCAATTATTCTTTTTTTTGGTTTACTGTTTTTATTAATATTTAATGACAAAGAGAAGAACTAGATGATGTTTCTTCCTTTTTTTTTTTTACTACAAACATGGTTTTTTACTTTTTTTTATGATTGATTCTTAGCATTATATGATTGATGAATGAATTTTAATGATGTTTTTTTATTATAAATGATTATTAATTACAGTGACTAAAAGATTTTAACTGATAAAAATGAATATTTTGAAATTAAACATTATTAAAACTATTATATTTTAATATTTTCAATTAAATGTCATTATTTTAATATGCCGGTCAGACCCCGATCTGACCCATTAACCCTTGACCCACTGCCTCAACCGGTTTAGTGCCTGGTCCGGTTTTTTGAACCTTGATTAAATGTGAAAAAAAAATGAGAAAAAAAATGTAACATTAATGAAGGTAATTTGAAAAAAAATTGAGAAAAAATAAAGAAGATTAAAATTTTATATTTATGACAAGTTTGCTTGAGTTGCTTTCAATCTTGTCTCTTTCTCAATGTTCTCTTCCAAAATTACCCACTCTTCCTTTCATTTATTTTTTCCGCCAACAAGTCATCACACTTTCTCTTCTTGTACCGTGGCAAGTGTTGATTTTTTGTTGGTTTATTAGACACATATTTTGTTCAATTATATTTACTTTTCACCACCCGAAATTAGTTTGGTGGTTTGAACAATTTTTTTGGCATGAGGTCTTCGGGTAGAGAGTACAGTTTTGATATTTCTAATGACATGGTTGGAACGGAGGTATAGGCTTTACGAACTGAGCAGGGGTAGTTTCGAGTCTTGGGTTTTGGCATCAGCTAGAAGATGATTGATTTCAATAAGATTTTCAATGTTATTGGAAAGATGAATAAAAGTTCTTTATTTCCATAATAGCATATTGTTCATGATATTATATTCTTCACATCAAAAAACATTCACAATTTAAAGTATGTATTAACCTCTAGGATTTCATATCTTTTTAACACATTTTCTTTTAGTATCTTATACACTTTTTGATATATTTGTACATACTTTTTATACTCAGATAGGAGCATGTGTATTTGGTTTTTGATTGTACATCATTACTCAATTGTACATATTTTGATCATACTCCTAATTAGTTTATATTTTTATTACTCATTTGCAAAGAATATCAAGTGATTACAACAGCTCTTAATTAAACATTTAAAAAACACTTTTACGCAAGTCGAGACAAAATTTCTCTCACATACTTATCTCAGATTGCGTAAAATCACTTAAAACAGCTATTCCCAAACATACACAAGTCTACTAAGCTCTAGAAGAGATGAAATGATGAAAGTAATACTTACATTAGGATAAAAAAAGAAAAACAAATAGAGAGAACGAAGGCCTAGATGCTCGAACTAGAGCTTAGGCCACGATTGCTGGATTGGAAACAGAGAGCTAAAGAACCTAGGTGTTCTATCACAGACAACAAAACTCAGTGTTTTGTTGAGTTTGATTTTGAGGGTTTTAGGAGCACTTCCCTGATTCGAACCAAAGCCACTATTATGCATTTCTTGGAGAATTTTTGTTGTGCTATGCTAGGGTTTGGACATTGGAGGAGCTTAGAGCAAGAGATTGTGTAACATTTCGAAATTTGATCAATGTAATATGAAATGTAATTGAGGTTTCGGGAAATCCATTACAAAATTTTTAGATTAGTATAAATAAATTTGTAGATCGAAAGTTATTTTAGAAAATTATTTTAATTCTAAGAAAAAATAAATAAATTTTTCAAAATTTATCTGAATAATTATTTTATTTGTTGAGGGTTAACTTTTGGAAGAAAGTTCCTTATTGAATTTTATAAAAGGGACTACAATGGAAAAAGAGAAAGTGTGGAAGGGTAAATTTGTCATTTACTCTCCCCACACATGCCACACATGCAGCAGCCCGCTTATAACCGCCTTGGCATCATCATCCCCTCATTCCTCATTTTTCCTCTTTCCCGTCGGTGGACAGAGCAGAGCGAGTGCGAGAGAGAGCCGTGAGCGACACCGTGATTCTCACCTGAGGTAGGCGCCGACGGGGCATGCAACCCAAGATTCTATTTCAGATGAGTCTTCTGAACCTTCTTCTACCCTCAGTTTCTTTGATTTCTGTCGTTTTGGGTTTCGGGGTTGAATCAAAAGTGATAAATCTGAAGTTTTCACCGATTAATCCCTTTGCATGTGTAAGATTTGAGCTCTGTGGGTTGATTCGAGCCATGCATGCTGCTCCTTGATCGATCTGAGGTCTGTGAGTGAACGGTGTTTTTCTTCTTCAATTTTTGGCCGAGAAAGGGAGAGTAATTCCGATTAAAGTTCAATGTAAATGTTTAGAAGGTATTGGAAGTCTAAATCAAGTATTTCAGGTCATTTCTGGTTGTGTGTTGGAGAAACTGAATCAGGGGTTTCGGTTTCTATAAAGATAAGTTGTAGTTTTTCAAAATTTGGGATGAAAATGGTTTGAAAGAAGCATGTTGAAGGATGAATGGGGTTGTTTGAATCTGTAGGTCGGGGTTTAAGGACTTGCGTGTTGGTTTGTTTCTCTGTTTTGCTAAATCTTAAACAGAGGCCTTTGTTCTTGAAGAAAAAATTTGGTTTTCAATAACATTGGATCTAAGGTGAAGGAATCACCGATCAAGGGTTGAGATAGGGGCCAAAGGTGGATTACAACTTAAAAATTGATGTTGCATGTGTTTGTTTGGCTTTGGATTATGAATTTTAAGTTTGATGCTTGTTCATTTGGGAGTGAGGCTTTGGATTCCTGGAAGAAAGAAAAAAATTAAAGGAGTTATAATTGCTTGATGATATATGAAACTAGTGGTGTATGGTTTATAGAACTTTGCTTCGTGACTGCATGTGGAAGGTTGAATTTTTTGACCATAAATTTGTTAAGCTATAGCTATTGTTTTCCTTTTTTGGGGAATCAATTCAGTTATACTATGCTTGTTGTATTAGATGTTTTACTATTATAATAAGTTAAAGAGTTCGAATGTTAAAAATAACCGTAGGGCATGGAAGTTTTTGAATTTATGATAGATGTTGAGGCTGTGATTATTATCTTTTGGTGAATAATTTACGGAAATAAATTTTAGAGATGTAAAAGTTTTAGAAATCTGGAATTTCCAGATTTGAAGTGAAGGTTTGAAAAAGAGTTGACATTTGCTAAATGCTATGTGGATTTGGTAAATAAAAATTGAAGTTGTAGCACTATTGAAAGTGGTATTGGTTTTATCAAAAAGGACCACATGCTAAATATCTGTGAAAGATTTAAAGTAATATTGCCACTGATTGGTTCAAGTTAAGTTAGATAAGTTGATTGGAAAATTGGTTAAGTGTTAAGATTGTTGAATTAAATGCAATTAAGCTTTCATTTTGCACAGGTGACTTTGAACATATTTTTAAATGGTCGTATGGTCTTTGTTAGACATGAATTTTGGTAAGCAAATAGTACTCATAATAAGCTTTAAAATGAGTTCTAGAATGCATTATTTGGACAAGTAAATTGTAAATTATGGATCATCAAAATTTGGCTTTGAAATCTAGAAAACTATAAAAGTTGCTAAACAAGCAGTAAATTTGGAGTACCAATTTGAGAATCTTGATTAAAAATCAATTTTGCATGGTAGTTTTTGTTGGAAGAGGATGTAGAGCTTTAAATAGAAGTTTAAACCACCACATTTGGAATTATGTGGAGTAAGATATGATTTTTACAAATTTGTTAGAAATGCAAAAGTTAATAAAAAGGATAATTTAGATAAGTACATTAATAAGAAGAAATCAATAAAAATGGTAATGATTTCCTTCTTTTATAATTGGATAAAGAAAACACCCCTTAATGAGAAATAAAAACAATTAAATTAAGTGTAAGGGTAGAAGTCAGAATAGGAGAGAAAGTAGAGCTAAATAAAGTTCGATAAGCATATAATTAATGTAATGTTATACGTATATGTTTTTAGGATTTGATATTTGATTTAGCATCCCAAGAAAGACTGAAAAAGGAAACACTGGGAAAGGTAATGAAGAAAGAAAAGAGACAGGTAGGTAGAAGCATTTTTTATCTTATTCTTATATATTTAATTCTGTATGTTTGTATGATATTTGTTATGCATGCTGGATCATGTTGATCAATCGGTTATGTGGAAGAACAATTTTATGCTTTTGACAGTGTGGTACTTGTGAAAAGAGTACAGATATTAGTTTTGTAAGCTTTGTATAATAGTCGGTTATGAAAAATGACGGTTATTTGGATGCTTTGGTTCAGCAGTACTTAGGTAGAGTTTGTGTTTTCGTGTTATGCAATTTCATATTTATCTATGGCCATGTGATATGCATAGCTGTTGAAGTGTGACCTCATGATATGAATTATTACTGTATATATGCAAAGTTGTTGAAGTAGGACCGCATGATGTGCATTATTGCTGTATGAGAATGTGGTTTGTTTTTGCATGATTGTAAATTATATGTATGACTATTTAATAAACTGTGGGGTTTCTATAGGGATATTTGAATCTTACCCTTCTTTTTAATAAAATACAGCTAAAGCGTAGATAGTTCAAGATGTAAGGAAGTAGTGACTGAATGAGGCATAGAAGGTGAGAAGGATGAATAAGAAGGAGGAAGAAGAAAGAACGACATATATATATTTGGTTTAATTAACAGTGAATGATTTATTTTGATATAAATCTTGATGTCTTAAATGGGTATGTATATATTATTGTATGAATTATGTACATAGTAATATGAGACATAATGCAGTCGTGAGGGGGTGTTTACTAACAAAGTATAGGTGTGTGTTATCCTCAATGAATAACAAAAAGGGGGTTAAGAAGTTAATGTAAGTAAATGAACCTAGAGAACATTTGTAAATAAAGAATTGTTTTCGAATTTATAACTATAGAGTAATAACCCCATGATCAAATTTGGCAGTGAATTTTTCTTAAAAACAACTTTGTATAAAAATTGCTTTAAAATTTTAAAATTTTTAAGTAAAGCTCAATCTAAATAAATTAGGTGAAATGGTGTTTTATGAAAAAGCAGCATTCTTTATATCTAGAATAACTATATATGTGGATTAAGTGGTTTAGATTGGGCAAGAGAGGGTATGTTAGATTGAGCTTTAGAAGATTTGGAACTTCATCTTAATTTTCCTTTAGATTTGTAGCTTGTGGCTAATAATGAGTAGCTAGGCTTTTATATATCTAGGATTATTTTCTATTCTTATATGGATTAACTCTTAAGCATTCATCTTTTTTTGTGATTAATGATATAGATGCATTCATTTTACTTTTCTTTTAAAGCCTCTTTTTGAATGGTCATCGATAAATTGTTGGGTTCACTTGATTAAGACTAGGTTGAGTGTAGAACTTGAATGAAATTGTATAAGAACTTAAAGCTTGATGTACTTCTTAACCTTGCATAGTCACATTAGCAAGGATTGAAGCTTGAAAAATTGGATTTTATTAGTTGTTATAAGAAATTAAGTAATTAATGAAATTATGTACTTATTCTTAACTTGTGAAAGCATTTACATGTACTCTTTGAATCTTAGACTAACACATGTATTCATTAAAAGTATTTATGAGAAGAAGATATTTCAATGTTATGAAATATATGGAGGAGAAATAATCTTAGTCTCCAAAAATTATCCTTGAAGTTTAAAAATCAACATCCTTTATCTTTTAACAGTTTTAGAAATTAGTTTTTAAAATTATCATTTCACATCAAATCTTTAATTGTTTCAACTTGATTGAATACATATAGCCTTTTGATTACGGTAGATCTTTAAACAAATCCAGATGAAAATAATATTTCCTTATCACTTTATTACTTAAGTGCGATCCGTGCACTTGTGGAACAAACAATACGTCTACTAATTGAACTCTTTATAGGGATCAGGGGCTAGTATTATCTAAAGCTGAAAAGCAATGGTCCAGTAAGGATCTTATTGGTAATATGAATACTATAACAAACACAGTTATGCCTCCAAAAGAAAACGAAGAAAGGCTGTACTAAGGTAATCTAAAGACAAAGGTTAAAGCTTCAAAAGGAGGCTTTGTAATAGTATATCTATATGAAAGATTATATAGCTCCTTCTATTACTCGGATTATCAGTATGTGGATGGTGCCAGGAAAGAAAAGTTTACAAGTAGGTTAATACATCTTATTTACAAATTTAACACTCTATACCGAATCGTTAATTTGCCTTTTAACAATTATTTATTGACTATCTTTTTAATATTTTTGGCAAATTTTGGCGAAAGTTAAATAATTTTTGCTTAAAAAATTAACTCGCTCTTAAATTTACACAAGCTGTTTTAATAAATATATTTTTGAGGAAATTTGTTTAGAAATTTTAAATATGATTTATTATTTAAAATATTAAAAAAGATCCGACTTTTTTTTTTAATTGGACAGGTCACAAGTGTGTGAAAAAATTCAAATCTTTATATCAGTCGGTTTAACAGTATTCCAAGAGAACCATATCCAAAAGTTACCTTGCAGAGTGTGAACGAGACGTTGATCTTCTTGAGCTTGAGATGTAAAGTTCTGTAATTGAAAAGCAGAGAGAGAAAATAAGTGAACAAAATCGAAACATATCATTGTTCATACCAATCCAAATCTAAAATTTCTAACCATCAACCGAAAGTTTTACCTCTTCTATCAGTCTATGAGATCAGCACCATTTTCTTGCGTAGTCTGATAAACCACAGATAAAGACACCACCAAAACTTGTCAAGTGAAGACCTCTTCTTCTTCTTCTTAGATTTTTATATATGATTGATCACAACAAACGCAACAGTTTATGCAGAAGAATGGTAGCAAGAAAAGAAATTTTTGAACCAGATTTTTTTTCTTTTTAATTATTTCAGATCTAAAGACTTACAGGCAAGCTGCACAAAACCTTTACAAGAAAAGATTTTTTTTTTTTTTTGGCAAGATTGACAAGCAAGTGACCAACTTACCTTCGTCAGTGAGAAAGAAGATAGACATCCAAAGAGATTTTAATCAAAACCATTTCTTTTTTGAGTGAGTTTATATTTAACCGGGCAGGCAGTAAAAATATTGGACGAAATCTTTTATTTTCTTAAATTTCAAATATTTTTATGATTGAGAAGAAAATGAAAGGGCAGAAGGGGGAGTGAACAAACACAGAGCGAGGATTGAAATAGCCTGCAACTTGAAGGGGAAGAGCAGAAGAATTTTAAAGAAGAGAGTTATTGATAAGTAGATGAAGAAAGAGATTAGCTTTATCTAGCCACATAGAAACAGTACCATTCAGAAAGTGGAGTGCCCTAGAAAGGACTAAATTATTGTATGAGATGGAGTGCCCAAGAAAGGACTAAATTATTGTATGAGATGGAGTGCCCATGGTCAACAATCGGCGGTTCCCTTCTTAATTAATGATTTAGCTGTCTGCTTTCTTTACTGATTTTTTTTAAGGGATAATCATCATGAGGGTAAGAAAATAAATATAACCACACAAAGGTCCTAAAACCGGTGGGTTTCAGTAGGGTATGTTTGGGAATAGCTTTTTCAAATGATTTTACGTAATTATAGGTAAGTATATGAGAGAAGTTTTATCTCGACTTACGTAAAAGTGATTGGTAAATAAGCCTGATGATGATTTTTATTTTATTTTTTATTTTATTTAATAGAGAATCGATGCTATATTCATCTCACTATGAGCCTGTTTGTTTCACTTTTTCATAATCATTTTTACGTAAATTGAGATAAAATTTTTCTCACATACTTAACTCGAATCGTGTAAAATCACTTTCTTAAAGTTAATTCCAAACAAATTCTGTATATATACAGTTTACAATTACGATTGTCCATTTACTAAAATGAATCATGCGGATTGGCAGAGTCCAACTGGTGGTGGCAGGTTGTACTTTATTTTAAAAAATCATCCATATTTGTCACAGACTTATTGCTTGACAGTTGTATGGATGCGACTCTTATCAAATAAAAATCTTTGCAGGGGACGGGAATCTTTTGACTTTTGTCGTGCATTAACTTTTAAAAAATATTATACCCAATATAAAATAAATATGTGAGAGAAATTTTATTTTATCTTATGTAAAAGTGTAAAATAAGATCATGTATGAATAAGAGGTTGAAGAAGTAATTTTTTGGTATAATATTTTTTCGAAAAGGAATTTTGAATAGAAGTTAAAAGTTGTTATACGATTTATAGTTGGATAAACGTGAGATAAATGACTTTTTATGAAAAAAAAATTTGTTTAGATAAATGTTGAAGAAATGACTTTTGGTAGAAAATAATTTAAAAAAAGATATGAATGTTATTAAATAATAAATATATATTACTTTATATATTATGATAAAATTATAAAAAAATAAAATGATAAAAAATAAAATGAAGAAAAATATATGTAAATTAAATATCATTGAGTATGTAAAATTATTCAACTAACTAATACTACATAACTAATTGGATTGTAAAGTATATATAATTTTTTCTCGAGTTGTGTCACAAAAACACAATTAATCTGTGTTGAAGATAACGTTATATTTAAACGCGCATTTCAAAACAGTTCAATCTATTCGAAATACGCTCCCAACCACATTCCAAAATAATATCAAAATAATTAAAAAATATTTATTAGGGATAAGAAGGGAAAGTGATACAGATTTAAAACAAATTTATTGTTTTAACCAACTTATCTTAATTTTGGTTGGTAAAAGCCGCTTGTAAGGAGGACTCGAGGAGTGTATTAAAAGCAATATTATTTATAAATTATGAACAATATAACTCATATCCGATTTACACGATAAAGCATTAGACTCATTTTTTTAATGAATGGAGATGATCCAGATTGTTCTCCATTAATTTGTTATGATGAATCATACCAATGGGAAAGAAAGACGCACAAAAAGTTGAGCATCAAAAGCAAAAAGCAGAGAAGAAGCAGGAGGAGGAGGAAGGCCAATCACATTCAGCATTGCAAGCCCCACTTAATGCATTTTATCCTTTTAACCAAGGTAAAA
>QFDD01004784.1:0-12466 GCA_006871305.1 Vachellia collinsii | reverse complement strand
CTCTCTCTCTGGTCTTCAGGTCAAACACGAAAACTCACATCCAACAACATAGAGTTTCACCTATTGAGATGTGATTCTCAACTAATATGAATCCAACACAAGAGCTCCCAAATTAACAAATGAGAGGGGCAAAGCGATGAGTTCACCACAAGCCACAAGGGTCTTCACCCAGTCAAAGCCACTCCTATATTATAATCCCATCATCTTATATCACTTTCCTAGTGAGAGAGAGAGAGAGAGATCCCCTCAAATTGCTGATTACACCTCCCACCAATCCTTCCGCTTTCAATTTTCAACACTCAATCCTTCATATTTACATCTTTGCCCCTGCTTTTTCCCTCCCTATATAAATATCCTCACCCCCCACCTTAGCCCACATTTTCTCTCCGCTTTCCGCCACCCTCCTCCGTCGGCGTCTCCGGCCATTCGTTCCCTCACTGCGGCAGCAGCGATAATGGAGATCTTGTCCAAGTCTCTGGACAGAGAGAATCAATCTTGTATGGAATCTCCGAGGAGCAATGCCAGCACCACCACTACCACCAATGGTGCTCCCCAGATTCCCACGCCTCCTCTCACCCCTACCACTCCAACTTTCCCCAGATCTGACTCCAATCCCTATCCCACTACCTTCGTTCAGGCCGACACTTCCTCTTTCAAGCAAGTGGTTCAGATGCTAACTGGTTCTTCTCATCCACCGTCCCAAGATCCTCCTCCTCCTCCTCCCTCCTCCACCGCCAAGAATTTCAGCATCCCTCCGGTCAAAACCGCCCCGAAGAAGCAAGGGTTCAAACTCTACGAGAGGAGGAACAGCTTGAAGAACAGTCTCATGATCAATACTCTTGTCCCTAATTACGCTCACACTTCCGGATTTTCGTCTCCTCGCAAGCCTGAGATCCTGTCGCCGAGTATCCTTGATTTCCCGTCGCTCACTCTCAGTCCCGTCACGCCGCTCAACGACGATCCCTTTGACAAGTCATCGCCGTCGCTGGGGAATTCGTCGGAGGAGGAGAAAGCCATCGCCGAGAAAGGGTTTTATCTCCATCCCTCTCCCATGTCCACTCCAAGAGACTCCGAGCCGCAGCTCTTGCCTCTCTTCCCTCTAACTTCTCCCAGAGTCTCCGAGTCCCCTTCTTGAGCTTTGATTGTTGTTATGGCTGATTCCGATCATAGATTATTCGCTTTTTGAACGATTCTAAAAAAAAGGGGAAAAAACAGAAGAGGTATAGAGCTTGGTCTAATTGTAAAATTGGCATCTTATCATTCCATGAAATTGTAAAAGCCCTGCTTGATTTCACACCCATGGATACACTTTCCTCATAGATCGAGTCTCACACTCAGCTTATTATAATCATTATCATCTTCATCTCAAATCAATCAGTTTTTTTTTTTTTTGACTGTGCTCATATCTGTGTTTGTGTTGTATGTAACCACCATAGAATTAGTTCCAGGGCCAACCATTACAAGAGAGAGCGTAGATTAGAGAGAAAGAGACTCGACTCATCAGAGGAAGGTGGGTGGGTCAAGTTAATGAAGGTTGAACAAGTCACTCTACTTTGAAGGTTGGCTGTTGAAATTTCTTTACCAAGAATTAGTTTTCTAAAGCTATTCAAACCCAAATTTGATTTGATCATTCATTCTTGTTTCTTTCCCTTTTCTCCTACTCATTATTCACCCGCCGTTTCTGTATCAACTTCTATTTCTAACTACAGAACCAAACAAACACCACCAATTTCTCAGTGGGAATTTTTCTACGCAGCATTAAAAGAATAGGTGTCGTTGGATGTTTGTATCAAATATTATTCAATTATGCTATGACATCATATATATTTTGTGTCACTACTTTCATTGCAATAATAATATTCGTATTCTTATTAGATGTGTTTTTTGTTGAGTCATCGAAACGGAATTCATAATACCCGGCAAATATGGATCCAGAACTTGGAATGATATTTTTTTTCTTTCAAGAAAGAATATATTTATATCAAAATCACATTTTCAAACTCTTTCTGATAAAAAGATAAATATAAACATGAAAGAAAAATAAGAAAAGTGATTAAATGTGGTATTGCATCATTGCTATCAATTAACAAGGTCAAATTCTAACTGACACATAGGAGAAATTTGAGAAAAGTCTACTGTTAAAAATTTTATTAGTATGAAGAATCTAATTAATGTTTTAATGCTTATATTTTTATAAATAAAATTTTATCGAATTTTTTTTACTGATAAAATTTTCAATGGTAACCTTTCCCCGGCTTCCAAATTTTGTATTAAAATTTGATTAATTGAAGGAATAAAAGGGTAAACGGAGGCAATCATACCAGTTGCTGAATCTGTAACATTAAGGTCCGGAGAGCAATTATTAATATTTTTAATTCAAACTATATAAGCTAAAGCAGCCACTTTTCTTCCTTATCTTTCTTTTCTTTTGCTTTTTTATGTTTTGGGGTCTGTCTAGAGATTATAAGAAGCAACAAGTCAAGCAAAGATTGAAAAAAATGACAAGAACGAAAGGCTGAAGATGGAGGAAAAGAGGGAGGGGACTTTTGGTTGGAATGATGATGATTAGAGAAAGCTAAGATAAAAGAAAATAAGTAAATAAATAAAAAGGAGAGAAAGCAAAGGGTAATAACAAAAGCTGAGGAGAAATGTGAAGACTTTGCTTTTGCTTTATGTGTGGCCCATTTGGACTTTGTTTTGTCATTAAGGGTACAAATTGGTTTTAGGTTGGACCCAATTGTTGGTGCATTGAACTGAAAAACCGGCAATGTATCTCTACTCCCCAGTTTTTCTGCAACCTGAACCTCACTTAGTGCACATTTCTCTCTTCACTTTTTCATTTTTTTAACGACAAAGATAGCAGTTGATTAGGTTGTTTGAAAAGTGACCAAGTTAGCTATGATGGGCGAGAAAGTTTTATGGACGATTAAAGAAAATGCATTCTTCAATTTCTGTTCTTTTTTTCCCCCTTCCAACAGTTAAAGTTTAAAAATCTCTTTTCCACATTATCTTTTTGAACTACTGGGTAGACACTTGAAAGGTTGTAAATTACCAGCGATATTAAACATGTGACTTCCTCGGATTAGAGGGGCAGATACTAATAGTATGTAATCACAAGTAGGATTAAACCTGTGATTTCTAACTTGTAGATGAACTTTCATATCATTAGACTACAAAACTATTTATAAGTACTTTATATTTTAACAGCTCAACCAATCAAGCAAGATCAATGGTTAAAACATCAACCATACTATAGTGAAACGTCACACTGACTTAACCTTGAAACCACTCATCTGTAATTATTAGTAGAAAAATAGAAGCATATCGGTAAAATGAGATACTATCTCCTATGACTGGCTGGTGAACGACTACTTACCATCCGCCATTTCCCCCTCTAATTTCAGTGAAGGATTTTGGTCATTTTCTAAAATTTCAAAAATTCGTGCCCTTTTAGAGGGTCTGTAATTGCATTTTCTCTTAAAACATATATTATCTTAATTTTCTTTCAGTTTTTTTTTTCCTGGTTGCTGCAGCCACCATTCCTCTCCTTCAATTTTCATGACAGAAGTGGGCTCGACTGTCGGCCTAATGATTTGCATTGAGTTCAAACATTCACTCAAAATCTGGAGACTCATGAAAATTATTAACAGCTCCTTCCAATAAAAAAAAACAATAAAAACTCATCACAATTGATAGACCTGTTATAAATAGAAATTGAATCTAACAGAAATGATTGATCTCTTATAACGAGTCAAACTAATGTTTGAGTTTCTGCAAAAAGAGGTGCCCACAATTAATTAGTAATCAAATAAGATTATGTTCAGTAGGGTACCTGTCCTTAGCCGAAAAAACTGATAGAACCTAGTTTTAGTGAGCTTCTTTTGGTAATATGCATTCACCTGAAGTGTGAGAAATTTATTGAAGAATTCTTCCTAAGCATCAAGAAAATTCTGCCCTGTGAAGTGTAGCATGTAAGAATTGTGAAACTGACAATTCTCATTATTTGTTTTTCATCCACCTTGATCATACAATATCATAAAAGACGAGGCCAACTACAAAAACCATCCATTTAAGCAAATATCTCACACTTAAACATTTCATTTAAAGATGTCAAAATTACAATATCCCACATCTATCGTCAATCACTGCGATTCCTCTCAGATCTCCAAGAAGGAGTTGATAGTCTTGAATCCATGATTTTCAGGAAGAGTTCCATTTCCTGGCCGAAAAGAAATTATCACCTCCAAACCTGACAATATGGAACGATTGTAACCGAATCAATGTGAGAAGGACAAATGAAAAGGTTCTTATTTGGCCACTTAAATGGAGTCGTAGAACAGGCTGTATTACATGAACATAGCTAAAAATCATATCAACTTCCTAGTAATCATATGTTGGATGGGAAATTATTTCTTGTCTATTGCTTTAATGAAGACATGAGCAGATATATATCACTTGTAAAATATGGATCTTCTTCCCTATCAAAAGTTAATATTCAGAAGAAATTACAAAGTGCCATTGCTATAATTCTACTAGACCAACGGTTATCTTCATGTCTCACTTCAAGTAAATAAATGAAAAAAAAATTGTCATAGTTTGATATCTATTGGACATTTATAGGCACTTCTGAAACCATTTAATTCATGCCAGAATGTTAAAACAGCATAAACTATGCCTAGCAGGTTTTAGGAACCAGTGGCTCACTTTTTCATTCACTTATAGTTTGATTTTTATGGGACACTTGGATTTTTATTGTTTGACTTCTGGAGGCGCCTATAAGTGTGGATAAAAAAGAAATGTCTTATGGAAGAAATCAAATATTCCCTCGGACTCTAAATATAAGAGTTAAACAAAAGGGTTTGTTTTAATCCTAAATGTAAGATCTCAATCCACTTTATCTCTCAAATTTATCATTTTTCAACCTAAAGTATCTCTATTCATTGCACAGATTGATGGAGTTTCTATTAAAGGATAGTTTCAAGGCACATTATTAAAAAAGGGTATTTTAGAGAAGTCAACACACATTTGTTACGAATAACTAACTTAACTATTTTCTTTAATATCTAAAAATTAGTTATCTAACTTTTATATTAAGGACAGGGAGTAGTACTATATAAGCTTCAAAGTAAAGCACATACCTGCTGCCCTTGCTGCTGTAGCTTCTTGATAAACGTCAGTCACAAACAAAATCTCAGATGGTTTATCAACACCAAGAGATGCAGAGATTTCAGTGTAACTGCGTGCTTCCTTTTTGTTCCTGAGTGGGGATAAAGACTTTAGCTTGAAATTAGATGATGTTAGACAAATATTGTCCAAGGCAACAAGTAGTTGAACGTTACCCCACTGTGGTGTCAAAAAATCCAGATAAATATTTTCTTAGGTCCCCAAAGTTTGTGTATCCAAATATAAGCCTTTGTGCCAACCTGCTACCACTAGAATATATGTATACCTGTTGTATTCATCAGAAATAGCAATTAAAATATCAACAATGGCCACATGAAAATTAAGTTATACAGAAAAAGTAACAGCCACAGGAATCAGTTTATGTAACCTTTATGCCCATGTCATGCCACTTTTCTAAAGCTTTTGGTACATCATCAAAAACTATTCCCTTCAATTCATTATTCTCATAACCAGTTCGCCATACATGACCCTGCATGGCTACAAGTCAGCTATATCGTCCATGAGCATCCAAAAAAGCACACAAGTCTGTTGAATTTAACATGATACCTGCAACTCTTTCAAGGCAGTGATCTTTCTATCAGCTTTAATCATAGCTTCTACATTAGCGACCAAAGCATTAATTACCTTCTCCTTCCCAGCATCATCAGGCGGGATAGGGACAGCACCTGCTAACCCTTGTTCCAGGTCACTTTGAACCTAAAATCATAATAAAAGGAAGTTGATGTTTTAAATTTTTTTGGTGACTAGTCCATGCTTTAAAATTGATGAATATAACATACACACACAATTCTCTGGTTTTCAATTAAAAAAAAAATTCATTACCCATAAAGTCAGGGAAGTTGTGCTGGACCCTGGCTTCACACTCACCCTTTACACATTTAAGTTTACTTTCTGGCTGATCATTTCCAGAATCTAGTTCAGTTCCTCCAATAGAAGCATAAAACTCCACACAATTGTATTACAGTTCAATGCCTACCCATATGTTCCCATCACAGAATTAGAATACCATATAGCATTACAGATCTATAAATTTTACCTGGGATCGGAGTAACCTAATATCATTTTGAGTCTCAGGAGCATCATATGTAGCAGATAGATGCCTCCTAACGTTGTCACGTGCATAAGGGAAGAGAACCTCAGAGACAAATGATATGGGAGTAGTAGTCCCTTCAATGTCAAGAACAACGCAACGCTGCAATTCAAATAGATGAAATAATAAACAATCTAGTTTACGGGTATGTGGCAAATTGAATGCATGAAATGTAAATATTGTAGGAATTGTCCATTAGCACTATCAGACGGCAGAGAATAAGGAGCTTGTTTTGGTAATTATATTTATAAGGAAGTGATACTAATAATAACCTAAGCTTTAAGGTCTAAGGATTTAAATAGAGGGGAGGATTATGAGAACTCACTGGGAGCGAATTACTTTCCCCATTAGCTTTCCTTGCCTTAACTGACACATCTGACTCTGAATAAACCCTTCGACCACTTCTAACACTTTGGATTGGTCCATGGTCTGGAGTAGACCAATCCAATCCCATCTGGTGAAGCTTGAGAGCAGCATCAAAGAGGTAATGATAGCACTCAGACTGAAAGAAAAATTATCAATTTATCACAAAGCATGATAAATAAACTACTCAAATGACATATAAAGTTCAGCGTTGTCTTCAGGAGACTATAATTTCTTCAGGAACTTCTGAGCATATAGTTCAAATAAACATTGTAATAAGAAATTTTGGTTTCCTTCAAAGTTATTGAGCAAAATACAAACCTGAGTTTTAGCACTGATCCACGAGTCTCCCCAAACATAAATCCCATGGTTGCGAACAAGCACAGCCGTAGTTTTTGGGTAGGCTTCAATCTGAAAATAGGAAGTTAGGTTATTTCAGTAAGTTATATCAAATACAATAAAAAGACCATACAACCTAAAAGGCTAATTAACTTTGATAAGAAAACTTGAAACATACAGCTTTAGCAAGAGATTCTGTAAGCTCATATTCATAGGCTGTGTTCTCTATAATGGGGATCACTAATTCATCATAATAACCATGCCCCTTGATTCCTTTTATCATTTCCATGTGAGTGATCTGCAATTTGTGGAAAAAACCAGGAGTATACGATATCATAGCAGAATGAGAAAGCCAAAGGCATAGGAAAGAGATTCAACATAAAAGAGAAACTTTAACCGCTTCAAAAAATCATTGGACTGCATATATAATAAGCTATAACATCACAAGAAAATTGCTAAAGGGAAAAATTACAAGGATGTGGAGAAGGAGGTTGGCACCATTAAAAAGGTTAGTTCACTTTATGAAGACAACACAATCCATTTATTTAATACAGGTATATATAAGGAGCTGGGTAGGGAGCCATATACAAGTATAACATCAGATACATCTAGTATTTACAACTTAATAATGACCCCCCAACAAAAATCAATTCAACTTGAACATTTATTGCCAAATGTGACAACGGTTTTTTAACCTTCCGATTCAAAACTCCCAGATTTTTAAGAATTTCTTTAGAGTTTCTCATCATCATTAACAAGAGCCATAAGAATATATGTTTTAACAAGGCCTATTCCAATCAATAACAACAACAAAGCCTCATCCCACTGGGTGGGGTTCAAGGTCTACTTGAATTAGTGAGACAAAATGCAACCATAATGTTCCATGCAATTCCTAGATCCTACAATGAAGAGCTCAAATATGATGTCATAAGAAAATGCTGGTAGCCACCTGCACCCCCCCCCCAACAAAAAAAGAAAAAAAAATTGTTTGAACATAACTAACATGCATTTCGTATGGCCCCTGCTTGATGCTCACAAAGTCACAAATTATCTTATATCCATTACCAATCTCAATCACCCCCTCCTACCCTTATTATTTGGATTTGATCACAAACATCAGTTAGAGATCTAAAGATTACAAACATACAAACCATGATATTGAACACGCTTCTTCCATCTAAAGACAGTACTTACTCGAAATTCTTTTGCCAGAGGATTGATCATTGTTGCAAGACAAGATTCTATCCCATGACTATGAATGACAGCCCCAGCATCACGCATTTGATAAGCCTGGAAAAGAAGCAATTGCAGTAAGATATAAACCACGGCTACTTTATTAATAAGTCTAACATCATTGGTTACTATCCCAAAGCTTTAGCGACTTCATTCAAAATCTTCAAAGCATACTAATTCCACCTCTGTCAGAGATTAAAGTAATTAATCAATATAGAAAGCAAAGTAATTTTACCTTCATGAAGAGTGGACCACAATCAGTACATTTCGGAGGTTTATGAGGGTAAGGTTTGGGAGAAGGTGCAGACAAGACCGATCCATCGTGGGACAACACGTACATATCCTCTGGTTCCATTCTTTCCTTCTGGACACCTGCAAATATCAGAAAAGAATAATAAAGCTACGATAAATAGCTAGAATTAGAATTTAATACCACTTGCTCATGAAACTTCACTATTAACAACTACTCTGAGAAATTCAGTGAAAATTGAACTCCAACCTTACACACATGTACAGTATCGAGTATAGTGATACAATATAAACTGAGAAAAATATCAAAAATAAGCTGACCCATGTTCTGGATCATCGACCATGAATTGCATATCCAGAAACCAACCAATCAGGAAAAGAAAGAAAGAAAGACAAGGAATATCAGAAGATTCAAACTTGAGCTGGAATATGCATAACCATAGATCAACAGTATATAGCATCATACAGACATCATTAATCACAAACACTGCAAGCCAGAAATGACAAAAGCCAGAAGAAAATCGAGAGATTGATTAATACCTGAAGGGGACATGATTATGAGCTGCTGAGATTTAGGAATAGAATCGTCGTGGACCTTAATAGTGATGCTACCACCGGTGCCAGAGACCCATCCAAGATTGTAGAAGTGGCGACAGAGTTCAGAAATCAAAGCTCTGGTCTCCGTCACAACCTTGCTTTCCAGGTATGCCTGCGACGTCGTCTCTAGCTTGCCTCCGTTCTCAGCCACTGCAGCAGCTTCTGCCATTGCTGCTATGGATTCTGTAGAGAGACAAAGCGAATCCACGGAGAAAGAGAGCGAAGAACTTAGCTTGATATGGAGGCTATCTACGAAAACAAAGGTGAGTTGGACTTCTAACCCGGAAAAAAAAAAACAAAAAAGATGAGTTGGAATAAATACTATAAGTGTAATTAGTAGCAGTATTCCCTTAATCCCATTAATTAGAAACTTTTAATTATAGCCTGTCAATAAAATTTGTGATTTAGTGTGGTCCTTGTTTTCTGGGATCAAGATGCATGTTGATTCGTTATGAGGAAAATTATGCAGCTCCAAAACTAATTTGTCCGGGAATCTGCATGTTTTTTTCTTTTGGGAATTAACGTGGGATTTACTTTGCACCCAGGAAAATATGCTATAAGTTAAATAAATTATTTTTTTTAAAAAAAATATATATATAAATATTTTAAATTATTTTATTTAACTTCTTTACCGTTTTTTTTAAAAAAAAGTTAAATAACGCTTTGATAGGATTATAATTTATATGTTAGGAAGAGGAATTTTGCTGGGGCATGATGCATGACGTGGAGTAAAATGATGGGCAGATTCATTAGTCAATGAGTAATAGTTTGACCCGAATCCCTCCACATAAATGCAACGAATGTATAACATCTCAACTTTCTTTACAACTCTAGTTCATTCTGTCTTATTCAAAAACTCTACCTATTTTTTGTGGTAAAACCTTGATTCAGATTAATTATTTATTTAAATGTCTGATAGTAAAATTTTAAAAATGTGTTTGATTCAGGGTGGTGGTCAAAAGTGTTATAACAAAAGATAAAATGGATATATAAATATTCAAGCCACTTTTTAATAATTTAAATTCGTTCGAATTAGCGATGATAAAAATAGCTTTGATTTTATGTGATTCTTTTAAACTTAAAATTAAATAAAAAAATACATAGTGTAATGTGGTCTATGTTTAGATGGATTTTTATATAAATGTAAGATCTAACATCTAATTTCTCCGCTTATCACTTTCCCTATTGAAACTTCACTCTCAACGTTGGCTTTGTATGCAAAATTCAAATTGCTCGTTGCAATTACAAATATCATTGAAAAGCAAAGAGTTACCTTTGGCAATGACATGGAGCTTGAGCTCTAGACTTGATCTCGAACACATCCTTTAAATGTTTATTGGAATATTGTCTTAATAATTTAAAAATCGGGTTAAATGTAAAAATATCTATAAGTTTTAATTAAAAAAAAGTGTCCAACACTATATATTTTTTAGCGTTACAAAAATAATTATAAACATTTAAAATGGCTGAAAATGTTAGAATTGTTAAATAAAATCTTGTAGTGGGACCGATATTATTTTAACATTTGTATGTGTAACAATATTAACTTATATTTAATAGTTATAATATTTTTACTTTCATTTTAAATATTTATGGATATTTTTATACCTAAAAAAATTATGATGTTGGACAAACGATTTTAAAGTTTATGGGTATTTTTATACCTTAAACCTTAAAAATTTAAAATGGATTTGTAAATATTCAATTCTATAATCCCTGTGCATTTTTAAAAATTAAAAGGACCAATGAACAAATAAAATTAAGAGAACTTCGTTTTTTTTTTATAGGAGAACTTCGTTCACCAACAAAAAAAAAGTGAGAACTTCATTTTTAGCATATCAAATCAATGATTCTGTCATGTTTCAACAATAAAAAATAATAATAATTCAATTTTCCCCCTTTATTTTAGTTTTCCTAAAAGGCCTGGGTAATTTTGTTTTCTTTTGCCTAAAAAAGGTTGGATTTAGAATTTGTAATTTGGATTTGGATTTTGAAAACACGGAGGTTCTTTTCGTACTAATAATCAAAGGCCTATTGGGCCAACAGGGGCCCACTTTATGTTGCAGCGGAGGTCTGTAGTGGTAATAAATCAGGGGCCGATTAAGGAATCTCGGCCCACATCATGGCCCATTGATTGGAAAACATCGTCGGCCCACTTCATGGCCTACTGGGCCAATATGGGACACTTATTGGCCCATTGAGTAGCAAGACATTGTTTCTGTGTGGGACTGTTACAGCGGAGTTCGGCAGTACTAATAAATCATGGGCCTATTGGGGGCAACATTGTCCTACTTCATGGCCCATTAAATTGCAAGACATCTGATTTTGGTCCATGGGCTCTATATTACAACAGAGTTCGGTTTCGTACTAATAAGTCATGGGCCTATTGGGCCAACATTTGTTACAATGAGTTTGTCGTCCTAATACATCATGGCCTATGGGCTACATCAGCCCACTTCATGGCCCATTAACTAGCAAGACATCTCATTGGATCTATGGGCCCTATATTACGACGGAGTTCACTTCCGTACTGATAAATTATGGGCTTATTGGGCCAAGGTCGGCCCATTTAATGACCCATTATGAAGCTAGATGTCTGCTGCCCAAGAAGCATTTTATTTCCTGACACTATCTACTGTAAGTTCTTCGGTTTCGGGTTTAAAGCTCGAAGCTTTTAAACAGTAACCGGCTAACCGCGGCAAGAATGCCCGACAACTTTATCCTCTCCTTGTCATAGTGCACACTCCATCTCAGGCAATTCGATAGCCATGTCGAGAGGGACAGACCGTCTGGTGAAGAGCGTGAAACAGTTCGTCGGGGTTAGGTACAAGGTTTTTTCGGCTCGTTATGGGTCACAGCTCATTGACATTTTTGAGTTCCCAATTAAGCTCGTTCTGTCTCCTTTTACTCTGGCTTTCGACATTGTCGGCTCTGCTCCTCGTGGCTTCGGTGTTCCGGAGCTTATCTCTAAGCTTTCATATGCTTCCGTCTTCGTATGCTCTTTCTCTGCATTTAGTTTATTTCAGCTGAGAGCACTGTTATTCTATTAAATTCATGCAGCTTTCGATGCTCTTTTGTCATCACTACATGAGGGTCTTCTTCAATCTTCAAGTTTTTCTGAAATTTACCAACTTCTATAAGATTCTTCAGAATTATAGATTTTGACTTAGGGTCGCTTAACTTCTTATATAGTTTGATTTGTCCATATATCTTCATCTGCAAATTCCTTGTTTATCATCTTGAGTATTTGAGAAAATGTTGATAAAGATTCAATTGCTATATATTGGATGGTGGGAATCAATTTTTTTTAACTTGTACTATGGTCAGTTGGGTTATTTCATTTTAATATTCGTGCGAGCTGTATCGTTTGAAACAGCTGCTTTATCAATTATTTGGTTCATTAATTTTTTT
>QFDD01004783.1:0-13379 GCA_006871305.1 Vachellia collinsii | reverse complement strand
TTAAAGCAATAAATCTCATTAGATTTAGAAGAGGAATTCTTGTCATAATTACTTTTAGTTATGATGCTCTTTAATTTGGGTTCTTCCATGTGCTCAATTGTAAGCCAAAATTTTTCTCTGATACTAGCACATCTAACCTCCAATCTTTTTTCAATTTTAGAAGTTTATACACAAGCTTTTTTTTTATATCTATAAAACGGTACATATCAATCTCATCTTTGATTTCAGGACATAAGCCATCTACATAGCTATTCATAATGGTCCCCTCATCTTCTTTTATCCCAACTTTCATTATCACAAGTTCCATCTCATGGTCATACTCTACTGCACTCATAGAACCTTAATGGAGGCGTTGTAGTTTACATTTAATCTCATTGTAGTAATGACTTGGAACAAATTGTTTTCTCATGGAAGCCTTCAATTTTTCCAAAGTTCGAATGGGGCCCTTTCCAAGAGTCCTTTTAATTTTTAATCGATCCCACTAAATACTAGCATAATTAGTAAATTCAAGCGCAGCTAGTTTTACCTTTTTCTCCTCAGGATAATCATAAAGTTTGAAAACTTACTCCACTCTTCGTTCCCATTCAAAGTATTCATGTGGATTAGGATTTCCTGAAAAAGAAGGAATATTTACTTTGACTCCTAAATCATCTTCTCTATTAAAGTGATTTAGTCGTATTTATATGTCATATCTTCATATCTCGAATGTGTAGAATTAGATAATGTCATTTGTTCATTCGTCATTTTCAAATTAAGCTTTTGAAATTCTCCTTCCATAGCATTCATAAATGAATTAAATTCTCTAAGAGTGACTGGTTGTGAGTCTTTACCATATGAATTTTCTTTTGACATGTTTATAGGTTATGAGCTAAACCAAGCTTTGATACCAAATGATACAGATGAACCCCGTAAATTAAGGAATTGATTAGGTAAAACCTTAGATAAACTTGTTTATAGGTTATAGGTAAACCAAGCTTTGATAACAAATGATACGGATGAGTCCCTAGATCTTTAGCTAAAAGGCTCCACAAAAGTTTATCAAACTTTTGCAATTTGACAATATTCTATCCCGAATACTCAACATAAGTTAACACTTGCTAAATAAAACTTTGAATAATTGAATACAACTGAACTATAAATAAGGAAACCTACTAATCCTAATATGACTCTAAATATGAAAAAACAATATCCTAAATATTCTAAAGATAATATACCCATGGATTTTACAAGATAATATTTCTAACAGATATCCAAAAGATTTATTCGAAAAAATTATACTAAATCTAAAAACTAAATTAATAAATAAAACATAAAATATCTAAAATAAAACTTATTAACCTTCATCATATCTCGGCTCTTGATGGACCATTTTTAGTTGTTAGATCTCCATTAAACAGGGTCTAGGTGGAACCCAGACAAATTGCAGGGTGCTGGGTTGAACCAGACCAACTGCATAATGTGGATGGAACTAGATGGTCTTCAAAGATGGAACCAGATGGTCTTCAAAGATGGAACCAAACAAACTGCAGTTATTTGGATGGAACCAGATGGTTTTCTAGGGACGGAACTAGACATACTGTGAAGAAATGTCGGGGATCTAGATAGAACCAAATGATCTTTTGGGACGGAACCAAACAGACTACGAAAGAGCTAAACGGAACCGACATGGATCTCAATGGAATGAGAAAACTACTTGGATCTACCAGATGATTTGCAAAGAAAGGAACACGTGCATGGCAGCAAGATCCATGCCGATTCCGATGCAGATCTTAACGGAATGAGATGACATATAAATGGAACCAGACGATTTGCAAAGCAAGGAGCATTCTCATGGTGGCACATCGTTCCTTTCTTTGCAGAACATCTAGTTTCGTCTAGGTCCAAGTTGTTGTCTTTTCCTTCAAGATCCATGTTGGTTCCATCCAGCTCATTTGTAGTCTGTTTGGTTCCGTCCCAGTAGTATATCTGATTTCGTTGAGATCCCAGTCATTTCTTTACAGTCTATCTGGTTCCATCCCCTAGAAGACGATTTGGTTACATCCAAATCCTAGAAGATTATCTAGTTCCATTTGGTTATGCCCTAACCCCTGTAGTTCGTCTAGTTCTGCCCAGATCTGTCTATTTCGTACTTCTGTCTACATGATGCCACGCCACCTCAAGTAATCTTGATCGGTTTATAGTACCAACTAATTTGTTTACTAAATCTTGATCGGTTTATAGTACCGACTAATTTGTTTACTAAATCTTTATTTCCAAGCCATCTTAAGTTTGAAAGGGGGTGTTAAGATTATGTTATTGATATTATTTGATTAAGATTTGAGATTTTATCCTATCTCATATTCAGTATCTCAATTTCTGACACTTCTAATTGTACCTTGTGTCAAAAATTACATTAATTTTTGTAAGCTCATCTCTCGTTCAATAAATTCTAGATCAAGGAGTTGGCCAAAAACAAACAATTCTAGATCAAGTAGCTAGAGGTGTCGAATTTGAAAACTGATCAATCATGTTTCATTCGTCAAATTCTGGGTACTAATTCATCCTTATAAAAAAGTGAACAGGGGGAAAATGAAACTGAGTTCTTGTGATTATATTCTATGACGAGTCATGTTTCATTATGTGTGTCCTTGCATATTTCAGTTATTTCAGTAAAATGTACTTGTTATGTACAAGCTTCCCGTACATTGTTCAAGGGAACACAAGTTAGTTTTGAAAAAAGAAGTGTTTATCATAACAATTTAGCCTCAAGATTATATTCTATGACGAATCATGTTTCATTATGCATGTCCTTGCATATTTCAGTTGTTTCATTAAAATGTACTTGTTATGTACAAGCTTCCCGTACATTGTTCAAGGAAACACAAGTTAGTTTTGAAAAAAGAAGTGTTTATCATAACAATTTAGTCTTAAGATTATATTCTATGACGAATCATGTTTCATTATGCGTGTCCTTGCATATTTCAGTTGTTTCATTAAAATGTACCTGTTATGTACAAGCTTCCCGTACATTGTTCAAGGGAACACAAGTTACTTTTGAAAAAAGAAGTGTTTATCATAACAATTTAGCCTCAAGATTGCTTTTAATAATCTCTTGCACCTTCATTATTTATCAGAACAATTTAGCGTAGAAGGTAAATTAAAACTTGTTTGTATTGCAGTGCATTACCAAGGAAAAAGGAGAATGGTCCTTTTGCAACACCTAGTAAGCAGCAGCTCAGTGTGATTGATGAGAAGTCATCCAATTTACAGCCCAATGAAGCAGCAAAGGCTTGTAATAATAATAATGGCGATTCATCTAGAAGAAAAGATTACAGCGCCAATTCCAATTCTCGTTCAAGGCCGAAAAAGGCTATGACTGTTCCAAAGGAACCAAAGTTTCAGACTCTCCATGTGCCAAAGAGCTGCACAAAGAAATTGACTTGAGTGTATTTTTTCTTCCCCACAATTTCCTGGGCTGTTCATTGGTCGGGTGTGTGTCCAATGTTCAATAGTATCATTGAATTCGTGATGGTGGCTTCTTGAAGATTATTCTGGGGCCATCTGATACTGCTGAGGCGAAGGCAAATTTGATAATTCAGAGCCATGTTTGTTGTAACATAGTTGATTCATTTGTAATTGTTTTTTCATTCAAGATATTACTTCAGTGAGATTTTTCTTTTTCCTGTATCGTGTACTTCTAAAACAGAAGAATATATGTAAATTTTTAGCATTCTAAGTTTAAATTGAGGCTATACGTACTGAGGAAAACAAAATACAAGGCATGCAACTTGTATTTATGTTCCATATTTTTTGGCAAAAGTATACAATTAACCCTTCAACTTCACACAATGTTTCATTTTAGTCCTAGAATCACTTTATAAAATGTCTTTATAAACCTTTAACCTATTGCCGTTAACCAAAAAAAACAAAAAGGTGATATAAGATTTTAAATGTCAAATTTTTTTCCAAATATTAACATAAAAAAATAACAATTTTCAAAATAAAAATGATAGTTACTAAAAAAATCATTTGAGACTACTGATCTTAGGGTTAAAGGACTGAAAACATGGTTTCTAAAATTATAGGACCAATCTAAAACTTTATATAAAATTAAAGAATCAAATGTTTACTTTTACCTTTAAAGGAATACTACTAGGATTCTTAACAAATTATCATAACAAAAAAAAATGATGAAAGAGAATACCTTACATTTCACTGTCAAACACACCACTAAAAACTATGTGATCATAATCATATTTGTAGGGCAAAGCATTTGCATTACAGAACCAAATCTATTTAACACAACCAAGTTTCATCAGACACACAGAAAACCACTCCACACCTTTTTTTCCCAAACCATGAACCAGATGGCTCTTTATTTGTTTATTTAGGTACAATAAACCGGCATTTCCACATGGATTTAGGCTGCATCATCCTGTGATACTAACAAAAACCATTCATGTGACCAGGGAACTTTTATGTGCTTTTTAGAGTCATTTCAGGCCTTATTGCTCATGAGGTATTTCAGTTTCTCATTTGCAGCCACAAGTTCAGCAGATATGCCTGGTTCATTTGCTGAATGGCCTGCATCTGCAACCACCTGTTTCATCACAGTATGATTCAGTAACTGGATCATGTTATGCAATCAAACTTCCAGAGAAACATTTTCTTGTCAAAAATCATAAATAGGAAAATTCTCTCATAAAAGGAAAAAAAAAATGCTCACGAATGCAAATTCTTGATACTACAACAGAACTGTCTATAAGCAATTCAGGGCTGGACAAGACTTGGGTAAATCTCCTAGTCTGCATTTGGTTGACTGGTGGAAAAGCAATGAGAATTTTGACGCATGGAACACATAGCTTTTCTGTTTTTCTTTATCTTCTACACAGTCTATTATACTTTTTTATTATTATTACTCAACAGTATCTATCCTTTTTTACCAATTATTTAATGTAAGGGAGCCAGGGTCATTTTTAATCATATTCTCATTCTTCTTTTCTTTTTCTAGCCTATTAAGGATTCTGTATATCAAGCATACTAATTTGTTTCTTGTCAAAATTTATAACAAAAACATTACATGTTGGAATTTTTGTAATAATTCATCATCACATTATTGACCGCAGCATGTGACTGTATTTACGGAGCTTTAAAAAAAAACAACAATCACAGAGCAGCAGTACTCTTACCCTAAAATCTGCCTCTGGCCAAGCTTTATGAAGATCCCATGCTGACATCATTGGGCAGCAAACATCATATCTTCCCTGCAAAATTATGAATGACAAATTAAGGGCATTTGATTTACAAGATGGAAAGAAACAGAATCAAAAATAAAATTAATAAAGCTATTAAGAAAATGAAAATATGACTCTCATATCCCTAATGTGACAAAAGTTCAAGAAAAAATGGAGATAGATGCTTCTTAAATAAATAATTGCAAGAACATAATTACAAAGATGGAAAAACAAATCTTTTCCATCCAACAAAACAAACAAGGCCGAATTTCCTCTGTCAACATTTTCATTTTCATTGAAAAACATGACAGAATATGAATGGTAGAATTTATGTGGTCATACTATTTCAAGATTTTCTAAAATAGAATGAAAATAAGAAAATCCAAAAAGATGTTTCCAGCATTTCCACTAACCAATGGCATTTTGGTAACCTCACACACAGTCTAAAAATAGTTAGTAAAAGACCAAAATAATCACAGAGTGGCTTCTGTGTCTAAAATAAACAGAGCAATTCCCTAAACTTTTGACCTTTTATGGTGATTAATCAAAGATGCTTAAATTTTTAACTTTGCAAAGCAGACATATTGCCCAGTGAATGAACATTGGGAAATGAATAAATTTTAAAAATCATTTTGGAAACTCAATAAATGACAGATTTATATAATACCTGTACAATTACAGTGTTGATGTGCCTTATCTTATCAACATTATCCAACAGGAATGATTCTGATGGAAAGAATCCCTTGTTCACAAAATAATGGTTTTCAATCCTTGCAAATGCCTACAAAGACATACAATAATGACATCAGCACAATTCACACACCAAATTATGAAACACAAGAACATACAATCATATAACAATCCTAAATAAAGAAGGGGAATAGTGAAGATGGGAAGTTCTCACACTACATTGGCTTTTAGCGAGGAATAGATAAAAGAACACTAATGAAGCACGAAAGATTTCATAATTAAGAATACAAACACAATGCCAGCCTCTTAATAATTAAGCATCAATACATTTTGACCCAAAAAAGGCATCAATGTGTAAAAGCACCAAGCAGGATAGCAAAACAATTTAGCTTCTCCATTTCTTTAGCACATTCTGTAGATGCCACTACTGAAATGGTGTAAGCGCCAAAAAATTGCTATTACTAAATGTAATCGACTCTGTGCACTTAAGAATACAAATAAAATAAAAGAAAATGTAGGCATCTTAATAATTAAGCATTAATATATAAAAGCACATAGCAGGGTGTTCAGAGACCAAAACAATTAAGCTTCTCCATTTCTTTTCCTTCAGATTATCAGAACAGAACATTCAACAGTTGCCACAACTGAAATGCCATTAACCTTAAGAAATTTCAAAATCTTGTTTATAAGACCTCTTCTATATGCACCAACATTGTGTAGTTGTGTCTTTGCACTTCAAATTCTAGAACATGCAATGTGACAATATTTATAAGAAATGTGTAGGAGGATTACCTCAATTCTGTAAAAGAGGACACAGGCAACATCAGATAAGATCAAAAGTAGATAAAGACGGTATCCAAAATAAAGCAAAAGAAGCCGATTCTGGAATTTACATCAGGCATTCTTCATAAAACAAATTATAAAAAAAATATCTATCAGCCAAAGTCTTTTATTCCTCATTTGTTAAACGTACCAGTGAAAAGAAATCGTCATCCCCCTTTTTGATGTTGTCTTCATTTGGAATAAGATGCGCAGTCATCATTTCCCATTTAGTCCATGCTCTAGCGGCCGCAAACTATGAGATGAAGATTGAAGAGAGTATAAGAAGGCAACATAGTTATGCAAATACAATTTCTTGTGCATTCATCAAACAACTGAAAATGAAAGCCTGATGTTTTCTGCCTCTTTTAGAAAGCCATCAATCTCCTATGTCATGATAATTGCCAAAAACAAAATCTTTCAGCAGGACCCCAAAAAAAAAAGGATCAGTCGTTTGAACAATATACATAGTGATTGCTCCCTGAACCCTAGTCCTGTATTAGTCCTTGAGAAGTTATGATTTCCTATCTGATGTTCAATTTTAATTTGCAATACTCTCAAGTCCATGAATTGGCTTGGTTACATCAATTTCATTCCAAAAGATAGGTCTGTTCCTTTTCTCCCAAAAGATAGGAGAACACATGTTTTACTTTGTGATGGTATTTCTGGAGACCAAAATCAGTAGAATCAGAAGTGGAATAAATATATCAACCTATTTTAAATAGGAAGACACATAGAAGCATCTAATTTGAATATACCATGCACAATACTACTGGATATGATTGATTGGGATGATAAACACATAATTACATGAAAGATGACGATCAATGTATATCATTTATAAAACAAAGCAGATCTCTATTTATCACCAATGTGCATTCATTTCCTTCAAAATATGAGGTAAGTGTAAAATGTTATATAATGTGTCATGCCAAATACTACTTTTCCAATACAAACAAGACAGTGGTCAATAGTGAATATATAACATGATTATAGCTAATGCAAAGTAAAAGGTTGGACCTCAGGAACATTAAATTGATAAAATAATGATCCACATATTAAGTACGTAGGAAATTAAACATACACAAGATGACTTGTTGGTACAAAAAGAAAATAATACCCTATTAATTTCAGTCAGAAGCCATAGGATGACTTGTTGGTACAGAATTCTACATAGTTCAAATCTTTTTAACTCTTCATGCAATTGACAGTTCATAATTCAGGCCAAAAGATGAAATATAGCTTAGACATTCAAATACCAACAAGACAAAATGCAGGGGAGACCAGACAGACACTCACTTGAGTTTCCAAATCATCAGAATTTAATCGCTTCCTGTAGGCTTCAATGAAGCATCCTCTCTCACTATCTGGAATTAAATCTCTAAATGGTTCCCAAGCTGGAATCACATGCACATGTTATCAGCCACTTTAATTCCTTAGGAATTAAATGAGCAAAAAAGCAGTGATATTATCAAGAATACCAAATTGAAGATAACGTGGTATTCAACAACCATACATGAGATCTATGCAAATAAAAAACCAAGAATACCAAATTAACAAGACAACTGGAATAAAAACAGTGATATTATCATAAATATCAGCTCGCATTCCTTTGCATGGTCTTAGATGAAGTGCTGAACAACTTTAGTCCTGGCATGCAAAGAAGCTAATAAAACATGATGCTCCGACAAGATTGCATATAACACAAGAAGAAACCTCCTCAAATCTTTAAAAAGAATTTTTATGATGCATGACATGTATTCACCACACAAGGAATTTTCCAGGCAAGGAAACAAACTAACAGAATGTGGAACATACCATCAGGGAATATTGCAGCAGCACCACCCTCATAAAACCAATCCATCTCTTTCTTACGCAAAAGAAAAATTCCTCTGAGGATTATCCCAGTAACCTAGCAACAGAATTAGAAATATACATATAACTCATAAGAGGTGAGCAACAACACCAGGGAAATAAACTATTTGATATGACCCTAATCTTAACAACCTTTTAACAAGACTGAAAAGACTAGAAAATAACAACACAAATGCCTAAGATTAATAATACTGATATTTAAAAAACTATTACAGCCACAGATTACAACACAAACAATCACAATGAACTCAGATAAACTCTCACAAGAACAGGACAGGGAAAACAAAGACACAAACACAAAACAAGCTTGCCAATCTTTCGAGGGGATTGGCCATCTCCACTCCAAAGGCCTCAGCCCTTAGCCACTCTCTATTTTCAAAATTTTTCTCTGCCCCCCTCCAGACCAAATGGAAGATTTATAGACCTCAAATATGACTCTCACAATCTCCAACCTATAGGTTTTGACCATAGCCATTCTACAGCCACCCTAGTTTCTATTTCTTTCTTCCAAATGGTAACTGAAAGGCTGAAAGGCCTGACCAAGGTATCTTTCCCTTTTTATCTACTGTCCAAAATTACCAAAAGTGATCCTAATACCATTCATCTCTGAGTAATAGATAAAATAATTTTCAAAAGGAAAATAATTTCAAAAATAAGACATCATTTGAGGGAGCATAAAATAAGATCAACCAAAATCAAAAGAAAGTTACAGACCTTATCTGGGTGGGACTGGCTGTATGCAAGGGCCAGTGTACTTCCCCATGACCCGCCAAATACCTGCATAATTTAGCGAGCGAATATCATAGCCTATCATATAAGAATAAAAAACATATGCTGAAACCAGAAATGGACTATTACCTGCCATTCAGGAATCTCCAAGTGTTCTCTTAGCTTTTCAATGTCATCAATGAGATCCCATGTGGTGTTCTGTTCTAAGCAAGCATGGGGTGTACTTTTTCCTGCACCTCGCTGACCAAAAGAGTATTTATCATCAAGCAAAAGCATCATTTGTTATCATAGCATACAATCTGAAACAAACCTGATCAAATAAAATAATTCTATAAAATTCAGGGTCAAAAAATCTCCGATTGCTCGGTGCAGTACCACCTCCAGGGCCCCCATGAAAGAAGACAACAGGCTGCAAGAACAGTGTTTTGTTGTGATTAGCCAAATTTTGTCATGATTCTTTTCTTTTGGCAGGTCAAATGATTAAAATATTAAAACAATGGCAATGAATTGAATCAGAAGATACAGTAAATCCAACTATGAATGGAAAACAAAAGCAAAAGATTACCATTAAACTAAAATAAAAATAAAATTTTAGATTCTTTCACTTATGCGTGTGTTTAAAATAGGCTTTAACCAACAACCTTTTGTTTCTTTTCTACAGCATACATGAGAGTATCATCAGAATTCCGATCGCAGATAGAATCAGACATAGTAACTTATGGAAAGTGAACCATAATGTAAGCAAACATGTTATTTCAAAATCTTTCCCAAACTCTAACAAGCTATCAGGACTAAAGAATGCATAAAAAGTCCATAAATTCCCAATTATCCACCCAAGATACTGTCAGCAAGGACTAAAGGTGAGTATAATATTTCATTACATTTGATATCCGAGCAAGAAAAGAACACCAAAAAAATTTAAAATTTACAGGATGATCCACCAAAAATTTAACGTTGAGGGTTTGCTCAGTTGCATCAGAAATTAACCTTTAATAGAATCATTAACTTCGCAATAGTTCATCTATTCCCAACCCACTCAGCTCCAACCTCAATCAAATAAGCATACACACTCCAACTACAGTTTCAAAAGTTAAACTCCAAACAATACCTTAAAACAAATTTTGCATATTTAAACAGCCAATAGAACAGTTACTACTCACATGCCCATTCGGGTTTCCTGATTGCTCCCAGTAGATTGTGTGAAGATCCGAGACCTTCAAAAACCCCGTACTGTACGGCTCTATATGCGGGTAAAGATTTCTGTTTAATTCCGGAGATTCCTGCTCTGAAGCCATCAAATAACTGGGTGTCGGTTCACTTTTACGGTGAATAGTATGCGCACGCAAAATTGAGTTCTCTCTCCCTACACAACAATATAAAAAGAACACAACTTTAAGCAAACCCCAATCAAAAGAAGAAATAAATCGCAGAAATAGATTGAAAAACCGGAAGTAAGTATTTGAATGGCGATCGCCAGGAATAAAAAAAACTAGAAGCTAGCTACCCAAAATCTAGCATCCAACAGAAATTTAATCAAACTGCTTTTGAAAAAAAAAAAAATCAAAAGAAGGAGAAGGAGAAGGAACTCGAGTAGAGATATGTGTACTGCTCGCACACACCTGAACCTAAAGAAGTGATTTTGTTAGATGAGGATCGAGCAGAGAAGGGATGTGAAAGAGGAAGAGTGAAGACTTGGGGAGGAGAGAAGGAGGAATTTGAAATAGCGTTTGGACTTAAGCCCAACTTCATTGTTGGGATTCACGGGAGCATCATGCACCATGTCGTCGGTAACAGTAGTAACATTGGAGGACACATTTGTGAATTTTATTATTATTATTTTTTTTTTTGGCCGAGGGACCCCTTTGTGAATTGGGGTCCCGTAACGGCTAATAATTAATGACCTTGATATTAGATATTAAAAAAATTGAAAATTAAAATACATAATAATAGTCTGGTTATTCCTTGTGTTTTATTTTTTTTTTTGGCATATATTCCTTGCATTTTACGCAAAAAAGGACTAAAATTTTAATATTTGATCTCAAATGGATCATTAGACTGGCAACTTCTTAATTAAATAATACACTTAAAAATGATTTCATATTATCAAATTTGATTATAGTTACTCTTTTCTAATTGAAAACTTATTAGTGGATTAGCTTCTACAATTTTTGAACATCAAATTTTTCACCTGAACTTCCAATTACAATATTAATGTATTAAAAAATTACATTTTTCGTGTAATTATATAGCTGTACAATATATTAATTTTATATTTAAAAAATCCCATATAATATAAACCATACCTTCCGGAAAATATTTATGAATTAATATGAGGGGGAATATGTATGAATTAATTTGAAAATGAAGGTATCACAAAAAAAAATGAAATTTTTTGTAGTTTTTGTTTGATAAAATAAACATTTTTTAGCTAAAGTATATATTTGATCCCTAACTTACATCAGGTTTCAGTTTACCCTCTACCTTTAATTTAATTTTGACAGAAAATGATAACTGACAAATTTAAACAGTAATTTTGCAATTAAATGGGCATAAAACATGATTAATTTTAAAATATGAAAATGATTATATCAAAAAAAAATTAAGCTTATATTTTGTCAATATTTAATTACAAAATCACCATTTAAATTTGTTTCATCAGCATTTTCCATTAAATAAAATTAACAATGTTAAAAAAAAGAATGCACTTTATAAATTTAAAGGACCAGCTAAAATTTGACGTAAATTTAAAGAATCAAAATATAATTTAACCAAAAATTTTAATCATGCATGTTTTCGATCTTTGATGTTGATCCAATCATAAAAATTCAACATATTTTTATGCACAACCCTTTTCCGTTATCCAGGTTTGGGACTAACTGTAAAACATATCGTAATCCATATTATCAACCTCATCATCATTTTTGCTAATGTTGCTATCTCTGATGTACAGTGGGGTGAAGTGATTTCTACCTGGACGTGCATGCAGTGGTGCAGATATGGGACCTGAAAAATAAATAAAGGTGGTTCACATAGATCTGCTAATAGACATTGGATCCATATGCCAATAATGATGTGAGTTCGTCCTTTTATGAATCCTTGGCTTGCTCTTAGCCTTTGGCTACTCCAATTTAGCATATTGAAAATTTGATTGATTGATTAACTTTTATTATTAGCAAGAAACATGGGACCAAGAAGTCATTGTGATTGACATCATTAGATTCAGTAGATGTATATATAGAGCTTCAACTATAACTTCCGGCCTATTTCCCTTTGCAATGTGATATTCAAGATTATTGCCGAGAGAATGAAGGGGGCTATGAATTACCTGCTGCAAGCTCGACAATGCAGCTCTATTGCTGGCAGCTGCCAAGGCAGTGACAACATCATCATCACTCAGGAGGCCATCCACACCATGAGAACTAAAAAAGGTGCTAAAGGAATGGTAGTCATTACGGTGGATACGGAAAAGGCCTACGACAGAGTAGACTGAAATTTACTTAATGACACGTTGAAAAAAATAGGTCTGAGAGAAGAGATGGTGAATCTCATCATGGCGTGTACTACCTCGGCAACCATGCAAGTGCTTTGGAATTGTATGGAATCACCTCCTTGAGCCCCTCTCGCGGAGTGCGTCAGGGTGATCCCTTGAGCCCCTATCTTTTTATTCTTCGCATGGAAAGACTTGAGCAACATATCCACAATGAGGCTCAAAAGGGACGATGGAGAGAGGTCTAAAGTTGAACAGAGAAGTGCTAATGGTCACTCACTTATTCTTTGCCGATGACATTCTGTCATTTGGTGAAGCAACCAGAGATCAAGTTGAGCTAATGAGTGCTGTTCTGAGAGACTTTTGCGAGGTTTCTGGACATCGAGTTAATCTCACTAAATCTAATGCCTGCTTCTCTAAAAATGTCAGTTTAAGCTGGGCCATGGAATTGAGCCAGAGATTGGGTATCGGTATCACAGGAGACCTTGGAAAATATCTAGGTGTACCTCTTCTTCATAAACGAGCCACAAAGTTTACTTATTATTACCCAATCATCCAAAAGACTC
>QFDD01004782.1:0-14171 GCA_006871305.1 Vachellia collinsii | reverse complement strand
TCCCTTTTTAATTGAATTAATAGCGATCATGCGGGAGAAATGCCAGTTGATCAGAATCACCTAATAATAATTCAAGCCACAGAAGCGGATGAAGTGGTGTAAGTGAAAATCAAGCTAACTCGCTTGATAAAACACGAAAATCTCTCTATCAGCAGTATACATAATCTATTTGTTTGAAAAACCATTAACAATCAAGCCTTAGGAGATTAATTTTTCGATTCTAGAAATTAAAACGTGGAGTTAAAGGATCATGCCAACTTTTGGTTAAACCAATGGTCCAAAAAAAAAAACTCTAATGTGACTAACATTTTAGTGCTGGTTGAAATTAATTTCCGCAAGCATTCCATTAAAAAGTTACGGGGGAGATCATAGAGAAAGCATGAAGAAGGAACACACACTTCAATGGAAGTGAGAGGATATTAAGCTTATTTGTTGTATAAGCTGTCAAGCTCACTTTACTAATGTGATTTACGGTTTATTAGGTAAACAAAATTAAAAAAGTTTTATTTTAACTTATATAAGCATACTTTTCTAACATTGATACATTAAAACAGGCTTGTTCAATCCGGAGCTTCCCCATGAGACTTTCATATCTTTAAGGAGAATTTTTTGCGTACAAACCGTGGGAACAAGTCAACTTACATAAAATATAATGGGGACAAAGAAATCAGACGTAAAATATATTGGGCTCCGTCTCGTTTTGTTTTTTGTTTTTGTTTTGCTTTTTAATGCACGATGGACTTTTGAATATTAGTGAATAATAGGTAATTGAATACCCTTAACATTTATACTTAAAATTATAAAGAAATTGACCCAATCTACGAGGAACCATAAGCTAGGCTGAATGATGAATTGAAGGCCGTGTTTCTGAATTTTCAACTATAAAAGGCAACGCTCTAACGTAGGCGTGCCATATATATCATTATATCCTCATTTCTCCTCGCTCCTTCCAGCTGTTGAGCTCTTCCTTTCTCTTTAACCTTAACCATCGTCCCCACACCCTCATACCTACACCTTCATGGCCTCACTTCATCGTCTACCACTGTCCCTTCTTCCTCTCTTACTACTCTTCACAATCCTCTCTGGTAAATATAATACTTCCTTCAAGCTGCCATTAAACGAGTGCATCACATGACACTCACATATATTTGTTCTCTAACTGAAAAAAAGCTGATTTCTTTCAACCCTGATGATATATAAATGCAGCACACTTGGGATTGGAAGCAGAAGCTCGCAATCTGCAGACTCCGACAAAACTGTTCGTCTTTGGGGACTCCTATGCAGATACCGGCAATGTCGGGAGAGATACGGGCAGTTCCTGGAAACAGCCATATGGCGTTACCTTTCCCGGAAAACCCGCCGGACGTTTCTCAGACGGCAGAGTCCTCACTGATTTTATCGGTACATGCCTCGTCTTTCATATAACCTTTTTCTGAGCTGCGAGTCTTTTACCTTTGTCAGAAAAGTAAGGTCGCGTGTGGTAGTGCTGCCCTGGTAGAAAATTAATTCAGTGACAACAATATATGTAATTTCTTTCAACAGATATAATTTAGAAGGTGGGGTTCTTTTTCTTTGCTGGCATGCCACTTTTCCTTTCTCTTTTAAAATTATCCGTCTGAATGCCTCGGTGCTCAGTGTCACCTTTCCCTCTTTTCCATATCAAATTATTATAGATACCCACTTTTCCTGCCTTTCTTACCATGTCCTTCTGGAAAATTAATATACACATGGTGCATCGCTGAGAAGTTAGCCTCACTATTTTAGAATCTGATATGCATTACTAATAAAGCACTTCTTTCTCTGGACATATTATTATTACTATTTTTGCTTATCCCCATACACTTTTATCGGCAGTGGTTCAAGGCCTTTATGCAGCTTGTAAAAGCATTGGGCATTGTATTCCTCGCTTGATTAAAACCGCACTACCAAGAGATAATATAAAATGAGTCACTTGAGGAAAAGAAAAGCCTGATAACTTACGACTTTGATCTTAGAACATTAATGATTGAAATGACGAATGGGAGTACTTATACGCGCAGCTAAGCATTTGGGAGTGAGATCGCCGGTGCCGTACAGAATGAGAAATTTGATACCACAGTATGTGAAGTACGGCATGAACTTTGCATATGGTGGCACGGGGGTTTTCGATACATCTTTTCCAGGCCCAAACATGACTGTCCAGATCAATTTCCTGGAAAGTCTCATCATCAGAGACAAAGTGTACAACTCCGCTGACCTCCGCAACTCCGTCGCCCTCGTCTCCGTCGCCGGCAACGACTACAGTTATTATCTCGCCACAAATGGCACCGCTGAGGTAAATTTCAAAGTCCCTGATTACATGCGCCAACGATTTATTAATTACTCTTCACACCTTTTCATCATTTCTGGAAAAGCAGTAAATCCTCAACTCCGGCCGGTTTCATTAAAAAAAAAATTGCCAATTACACGATAAAGAAAACTCGCGAATATAGGACCTATTGTTATATCGTTGCAGAGACGTGTCCTTTGTTCAAGCCATGTGTTTTCAAATTTAATTATCACACTTCGCTTTCCAAATTTTTGGTTCATTTCGCTGGTCGGTGGGTTCCACCGTCTGGAGGAAAACAAGACGCTCAGCTATGAGCACGAAGCCCCAAACAATAAACTTAAAGACCGATGGTAGCTACAGGAAAATTATATAGATTAGTAATTCGAAATAAAACTTTTCTCCTGTAATCAGTTAAAAAAAATAATACAAAGACCTCGAAGACATACCTAAGGCTTGATTTTGTGTGTGTATGTATATATATCTAAACTTCAATAGTCTCAGAATTGACTTCGTGTATATATATAACTGATGATACATTTGCATGTTTTATATGAACGTAAATAGGGGGCGCCGGCGTTTATTGCGGCGGTGGTGAACCAGACGATTAAAAATGTGGCTCGAATCCATGCATTGGGAGTGAAGAAAATTGCGGTGAGCGGTGCTCAACCCTTAGGGTGTCTGCCGCAGTTGACGGCTTCATCGTCGTTTTCGCGGTGCAACTCCACCTCTAACTCCTTCGCCACTCTGCACAACACGCTCTTAAGCCAAGGTCTGGCCAAACTGAGGGAAGAAGCCAACGACAACTCGAGCATTATCATTTTGGACCTATACGACAGTTTCATGTCCGTACTGAATCACCCCTCCACACATAACATACAGAACCAGTTCAAGCCTTGTTGTGTTGGGGTGAGCAGCCAGTACTCTTGTGGGAGCGTGGACGACAAGACCATGGCCAAGAAATACACAGTGTGTGACGATCCTAAGTCGGCTTTTTTCTGGGATTTGGTGCACCCAACGCAAGCTGGATGGCATGCCGTTTATAATAACTTGCGTTCCACCAAGGCTCTTCAACAGCTTCAATACTAGACTATGCTTCTCGTCGTTTTCACCGCTTCTCCGGGCTTGTCTGTAACAATAATATGCCCCTGCTTCCAATTGTTTACTTATTGTTCCATTCCTTGTTTTTCTTATCTGTAATTATTTCCCAATTCGTTGGCTGCTAATGCGCTATATGTGCGAATTGAATTTGATTTTTTAAGGAAATATGCTTTCTGGAATGTATAACTTAAGAGTTAAGCTGCTTAATAAGTGCATGAATCAATAAACTTCTTGCGAGATTCGCCCTCTCTCTCTCTCTCTCTCTCTCTCTCTCTAATTTCTTGCCTTCGTTTTTTAATGATAGAAAGTCTATTTGCAGAAAATATTCTGATCAGTAACTTCCCCTGATCTGTAAGGTCACTTTACAGGTATGCCATGTGAGGGAATGATGCATGCAAGCCCATGGGCTGTACGTACCCGTTTGGACTTGGAAAACCATTAAGCAGAGTTGGAATGAGTTCCCTCCACGTGGTGCACGACATCCAAAAGGCGATTATAATCTATACAATAACATTTTTAAGTTTCTTAATCAGCATCACCATCCTCTCCGAGGGCGTTCTCTGCACCTGTAATTAAGTTGAACATGAAAACAGAGTACTCCATTATTCTCCCACCTTTGTCGTTTTTCAACTTTACCATAATTCCACGGTTTGTTTACATGCAAAACAACTTCATTTAATCCGTCTGTTTTAGATGGACCACCCTTTAATCTCTGGAGACTACATTGAGTAGCAACCAGCAAGTAAAATTGTATATATTTGTAAGGTCCAGTTACTAAATAGTTACACATTTTCAGAATTTCATCTGTATATTCCTAAAATTCAGGGCTTAAATAACGGGGGCTTAGATCAGTGTGTTGGGCTTGGTCAAACCATCATGGCCCATCCAGCTAGAGTCTTAAACCATTGCAAAGCCCTTTATTTTCATGATACTAATGGGACACAGCCCTTAATGGCGGTTTTCTGCTTATGTCCAGTTCCAAAAAGGAATACTGAAGGATGCTTTTTGGATCTATGACTAACTAGAAGATCCGAAACTTAAGCCACCAGATTCTCAGTAATAGACCGTGTTAATTTGCCCTTCTATTATACTCTTCACTGCATAATCTGCGGTCAGTGCCGTTGTAAAATATTTACATTAAATTCATTTATAAATTTACGCCAACAAGTTCTCCCTTTACCATCATCAGTCGACAGCAACGAACACCAATCAATGTTATATCCTAAAAGATTCTGTTATTACGATACAATGAAGTTACGTCATTGGCGACAAATCTTGTTCTCTCTCTGTTTTCTGCTCATACTGATCCAAGGATCAAGCCAAGATGAAAGAAAGGTGAGCCCAACAACCTAAATTACGTATTGAATGGTCACTGGCTCACTTCTGTGGGTCACGAAGGAAGTTACTTCTTATTCATTGTTCCTGAGAAAAGCATATGTACATATATAATACTCCCTCACCTCTTAAATATAACAACTCATTTATAATACTACAAACGAGGTTTTCTATTTAAGACCGGAAGTAGTATAACTAAACATGAAATTTGCGATGAACAAAACAGCCATACATTGTGTACATGGGACACCTGCCAGATGCGGCTTCTAGAACCTATGACGTAGAATCCCAACATCAAAACTTACTGGAGGCTGCAATTGGAGAGTAATAATCTTGGCTCTCATGCAGAAATTAAAAGCGTGTATTGATTATAAATGTCTAGCTATTTATGTTGTTCTCGAACATTCTACAGCCATCAGTTAGCCAGAGAGTTCAAAATACACAGCTATGGTAAGAGCTTCAACGGATTCGTAGCACGCCTATTGCCACACGAAGCAGAGAAGCTCGAAGGTATATATATTGCTCCATTTTACTAGCTCAAGTGGGATTTTCTGGCACTCAAATTATTTAAGACAGAATCTTTATCATTTAAAGCATGCACATATATTCTGCATTTGTGTTATTATTAATGTAGAGGAGGAGGGTGTAGTGTCTGTGTTTCCAAACACAGTGAGGAAACTACACACGACAAGGTCATGGGATTTTCTGGGAATGCCCCTCCGAGTAAAGAGACGCTCCAATATCGAGAGCCACATCATCGTGGGCATGTTGGATACAGGTAACTAAGCGTTTGTAGTGTGAGTTGTGCAAGCAGTTAATTCAGTTTGAATAAAGATGATTATATATTTATAACGTGTATACAGGTATTTGGATGGATTGCCCAAGTTTCAACGACAAAGGGTACGGACCTCCTCCACGCAGATGGAAGGGCAAATGTGTCACCGGAGCTAACTTCACAGGCTGCAACAAGTATTCCTTCTCCTGAAGAAATATTGCTTTTCATATATTAGACTTCATACAGCATTGACTTTGTGTGTCTTGTAATGCCCAGCAAGGTGATTGGAGCAAAATACTACAATCTCGGTGAAGGTCCCTATGATGCGAATCTTAGTCCAGTGGACGACGAAGGCCACGGCACCCACACGGCAGCCACGGTGGCTGGCGAGGTGGTGGCCGGAGCTAGTCTCTATAACGTAGGGAAAGGCACAGCACGTGGCGGCGTCCCATCTGCTCGCATTGCCGTGTACAAAGTTTGTTGGATCATGGGATGCAGCGACATGGACATCTTGGCTGGCTTCGATGAAGCCATCGCCGACGGAGTCGACTTCATATCGTTGTCTGTAGGTGGCATGTCCAGGGAGTTCTTCAAGGACCCAATAGCCATCGGAGCATTTCATGCAATGAAAAGTGGTGTTCTCACTTCTTGCTCCGCCGGCAATGACGGTCCTAGCCTCATGACTGTTGAGAACGTCGCTCCATGGATTCTCACCGTGGCTGCTTCTATTACTGATAGGCAGTTCACTACAGAGGTAGCCCTCGGCAATGGCAAGAAAGTTACAGTAAGTATTGTGTGTGTATCTTGTTTCTTAAATTTCACGCCAAAAAAAATAATCGATTGATTTTTTGCATTGGGTTGGCAGGGACTGTCCATTAACACCTTTTCACCAGCGAAGAAGATGTATCCTTTGACTAGTGGAGTCCTTGCTAGCAACAACAGCAGAAATAGCTATGGAAATGCCAGGTGCGTCTCTCTTGTTAACCAAAACTTCAGGCCATCGATGCTCTGTTTAAAAGCAGTTTGCTTCACTGAAGAGGATTTTGACATGTAATAATGAATGATGCAGTGCTTGTGAATATGGGACTCTAAGCAAGGACAAGGTGAAGGGGAGGATTGTGTACTGCCTTGAGGGAATGGGCGGCCAGGACTACGTCATCGAAGACTTGGGAGGCGTAGGGACCATTATGGACATCCCGGAGCCAACAGATGTCTCCTTCACCACGCTTATTCCAGGCACCTTCGTGGAGGCCCTTAGTGTGGGCAAAACCATTGAGCTTTACATCAATTCCACCAAGTACATTTCCTTCACTACCACTTATAAGCCCATTAGCAAACTTGATTATATTACTACTTCAAGTCTGAATATGATTCACAAAATGCAGGAATCCTAGAGCTATTATATACAAGACAACAAGTAAAAGAGTCCCGGCTCCATTTCTTGCTTCCTTCTCTTCCAGAGGTCCTCAAACTCTCAGCCCCAACATCCTCAAGGTGATCTCTCACTCTCTCTATACACACACCCACATCTTTGTCCGTCTGGTTTGAGAAGTTTAAGTCTTTGCGTTGTGTGGACAGCCTGACATAGCTGCTCCAGGAGTGGACATACTTGCTTCTTATTCCAAACTGACAACGATAACAGGGTACCCTGAAGACAGGAGGTACAACGTTTGGAATATACTGTCGGGAACATCTATGTCGTGCCCACATGTCACAGCAGCTGCCGCTTACGTCAAGTCCTTCCACCCAGACTGGACTCCTGCTGCCATCAAATCTGCTCTCATGACCACCGGTGAGATTCATTCCCTCTTGTATCCAGCTGACCATTATCGATCAGAGAAATCAGCTTCTTCACTCACTCAACTTACAATTTTTCTCTTACGATTCAGCCACTCCCATCAAAATTCACCAAGACAAGCTGGCGGAGCTGGGATCAGGTTCAGGACAGATCAATCCGAAAGGAGCAGTGCATCCTGGACTTGTGTACGACATTAGAATCGACTCTTATGTTGCTTTCCTGTGCAAGCGTGGTTACAACGACACCGTTATTGGTCTGCTGGTTGGGAGCAAAAGGGTGAATTGTTCCACCGTTAAGCCTCCACAAGGCATTGATGGAATCAATTACCCCACCATGCATGTCCACCTCAGGACTCATAATTCCAGCATTTCGGCAGTGTTTCATCGGACGGTGACTAATGTGGGATATGGGACTTCGACGTACAAGGCTAAAGTCACAACACCTAGGGGTCTGTCAGTGCGAGTTGTACCGGATAAGTTGCAGTTTACTGAGTTGCACCAGACGAAGATATTCAAGGTTGTGCTCAAGGGGCCTCCAATGCAAAACGGGACGATCATATTGTCTGCACTTCTTGAATGGAATGACTCTAGACACAATGTTAGAAGTCCTATTATCGTATATAGGCCGAAGCCATCTCCGCTCACTACTACTTGAGCTTCAAGCACCACCGCTTCATACACTTCAAAAACCAACTTTAAAGGAAATTGGTTTTCCATTATCGTTTGGATGCACCGACGTTCGAACTAAGCATTAGCTTGCGTTTATTTTTCCGGGTGTGCGTGGTTTTCTGAGATTTGCGGGCCGGGGGGGGGGGGGCTCAATTCCTTCCAAAATGCATTTTTGGTGTTTCTTGTAGATGAATGAATTCTATATAAATGATATTTTAATATTTTATATGTAAAAAATATTTCAATTTTTAATTTTTTATGATTTTTAAATATAGATACTTTTAAAAGACATCAAACTTATTACCAGCTTTAGAGTATCCTTTTTTAAAAAATCATAAAAAATTAAAAATTGAAACATTTATTAATAAGATATTAAAATGTGGCTCATTATTTCATGTAAAATCCAATGATATAAAAAAAATATGAAAAATACATTTGAAAATGACTTCAAAATTGAGAGGCAGCGCGGCCCCCGGAGGGGGGGGGGGCGCCGGTTGTCTTCAGCGCAGGAAAAATTGAAAACGAGACGATCCAAGCAACTTGGACATTGCCTGGGGTCCAAGATATCTGGGCGTACGGGTCTTATAATTCTAAGTAATTTTTGCCCGAAAAAGGGTTGTCCCTAGGGAAACTAATATGCTTTAGAGCAAATTTAAAAAAAGAAGAAGCATTGTGCCGCAATAGAATCAAGCAGCAATAACCACGTAGATATATTATATATATGCTTCGAAGTAAAACAATATTCACATATATTATTGTGAGTAACAAATAATTTGCATATACACTAGTAGATCTGGCTAACTGTATATTTCGAGCTCAACGTTCTCAAGAATCCGTCTGCCGCTGAAAGAAATCTCAATGACGGGATAAAAAAAAATTCGTATCCTGTCCATCCTCCTGCATGTTTTTGTTTGCTTGTTGAACACCCTGAATTATCCTCAAATCATCTTGAAAATAACTATCTAAAGTTCAAAAAATGGTCGCCTAAATTTCTGGCAACCCTCTTACAGTAAGGAAAAAGGGAAACAAAATGGAAGCGGATAATCTCAAGCCTTTAACGCTATCAGAGAGCGTTTTGAACTTTGCCTCTCTTCCTTCATTGGCCTCCGCTCTTTATGGTCAGGCATCCTGCTCAATTTCCAACGACTTCTTTTCATCAAGTGACAGGAAACAGCAGAAGCGTTGGTTAACGGATATTACCCTTAAATCTTTTGATTATGTTGACTTATAAGTCAACATTGCAACCGACATTGGCGACTGTGGATGCTTTTTAGCTTCGTAAGCTCCTTTCTCCTCTTCCTTGCCTCAGCTGCAGCAATTGCATCCACTAGATTGTTACCTGAGTATATGACTTGTTCTTGTTTCTTTTCCACTGCAGTATGAGAAGCAGTTGAATATACCTCAGTATCGGGAACAGAATGTAACTGAACATGTTCTTCTTTCACAGCAGTAGGGTGACGAATACAACCAAGGGAATGTCCATGATATCTTTCCATAATGTGACATCCTCTTCGCTGCTCGTCTCCATCCACAGAAAACTTAGGAATGGTGTGCTTTGGGTCATCAATCGGTCTGGCTTCTGTCAAGCCAGAAGCTTCTGTTTTGATTTTGAAAGGTAAAGTAGCCGGATTGTCCTTATTTGCCATTATTGTATTTGGAGATGAGTTAATACTACATGGTTCACCTACAGGATACCCATCCTGTTTATCTTTGAGGCCGAGAGGGGATGGCGCTTGTTCGTGTCCAGTCTCTGGAAGTGGGAAGATCCAAGGACACGGAAACAGGTATAATGGATTTTGTATTTCATTGTCCTGTATAAGGTTAGCTTGTCTGTGGCATAAGTCAGTATCAGAAGAAAGCGGTACGGAACTATGAGGCGTATGTTGAAATTGAACAGGATTGGAAGGCCAAATTAAATGTGTTACTGGGAAATGGCTACAAAGGAACCGTGGACCATTACTCGTGGATGAAGACGTTATCTCAGATACAGGCAAGTTATGCTTAACTGGAGTTTTCTCCACTACGGTACTCACAGACTTGGCTATCTGCACGTGGAAGAAAATTTCATTCTATGAACAAAAGAGTCATTGATTGTGTCTACAGGTAAGTAGCGTGTAAAAAGTAAAAACCTCTTACCTGTGCCTTCAAGCGCTTATTTGTGTTCTCCAAAGATTGATACTCTTTCAAAGCCAACTCCTTCTCCTTTTTGCAGACATGATGCCAAACGTGAAAGGCTTGATGGTTAAATAAACATCAGAGGGTAAAATACATTCAGATCTAATAAAACAAAAATATCCAAGATAGCCGCCAGATCCAGTTATGAGAATGATTGAGATGGCAGATCGACAGGAAGACATGATTGGATATTTAATAAGATGACAGATAAATGATAGTCCCATACCCTTTTCAGGTTTTCATTCTCCATGGCCAAATTGGCAGCTTTTCTGGTTAACTCCTCACAAAGTGCCTGGAAAAATATTCATAAAAATGCCTGCTAAATAATTTGGTTGGGCACAAGAGGTTTTATTTTTCTCATAAAAATTCAGAAGCATATATGTATTAGAATCAATCAAATTACAGAAGTACCATGGTAATCAAGTTGCAATGGATTTTACATATATCAGAACAACAGATTTGATACTATTAGATATTAACAAATAAAATGTTAAAACTTCTGTCTTTTGAAACATGAAAGTTTAGAAACATAGCCATCATTAGTAGCAAACAAAAAAATTTTCCCCTCTTTTTCCACAGCCATCATTAACACATTCCCTTGCCAAAAGAACATTTCAGAGTATCACCACATCGATTTAATCGGCTTGTGCGTAGAAGCATGCTCAATAAACAGTTCTTAGGGGATAGAGGATGAAATACTTGATCTCAAGATCAACCCTCAGTTGCTAAAAGCAAACAGGAAGGAAAAGGGAATGATGATTAAAAAACTCAGACAGATGTAGGTAGGTAGGTAACTTGAGCAGTTAGGCACAAGTTATAAAGTCAAATATGGAAAATCTAAAAGCAAAATGTGGTTTTTTTTTTAAAGATCATCGTGAGCATTTCAGAAACAATTCCAACAGGATTTAATTTCCACCCTCTCTACTACCTGCCTACGGCGAATTGTCTGCCTAGCTGACTCTCTGTTTGCCAATACCCTGCGTATCCTCCGAGCCTCCTTTTCTTCCTGAAAAGATAGCCCATAAGAGCTCCATCATCATCATCAATTATGGTCAATATTGTAATCATATACATTCAAAGCTTCTTATACCTCAGTTAAATTACGCCTTGACTTACTGCAGCCAACCAGAGAGTAACTTGTGCTCACGGCGCTTGTCTTGGGCAAATCAGCATCCTGCTCCATCTTCACTTGTCTTAAGCAGACATCCTGCGGAATCTTTTTTGTTTCACTTGCAGATATTTGTTGATGTCGCTGATGACCTTCAACAGCTTGGTCCTGCCATCGATTCAGTACAGATATTTCTAAATTCTTTCATGAAATAGTACACAAATTGGTGATGCCTTTGTATTTCTTGTATTACGACTTAAGTTCTAACACATCTCTGGAAGTTGAAATTCTGCCTTTAAAATCAGGACATGATTGATAATTAATGAAAAATGAAATGAGGAAATCAAATTCTTGACTGCGTCTAATCAGTCTTTGATGTTCCATTAACAACACTACAGTACAGATTGCATGTCCTGAAAATTTCCAAACGGAAAAAAGAAGCCTCAACTCGCAAATTTTTGGTAAGTTTAGTCACTTTCACTAAAGACTTCTCAGTCATGTCAGTTAGCTTAGGATATCAAAACTATATAACGTAGAGGCAATGGCGTTATGATAAAATTTTACCGCGCCTAATAAGTGTTATTTTTTTTTTTATCAGCGAAATCAAATTCGCCAGCTCTTAATAGCTTAGAAAAAGATGTGTTTATGGGGTGCTAGTAAAGCTGGTTGCAGCAGAGCAAAAGTGGCTCCCTTTCAGAAGAAGTGCTTTTAGAAGCACTTTCAGGTAAGTTGAGATAAAAACTCCTCTCACGATTCAGATCGCGTAAAATTACTTTTTAAAAGCTATTACCAAATATGCTTTTAATCGAGAGTCATCCACCAGGAAGAGGAATACCGCCGAATCATAAAACTGTCACCCCAACTTGGAGGATGCAACTATAGGATGCAACTAGAAATAATTTATAGACTGCAATATCTCCTAATATCCAGGCTAAAGACTAAATTTGCAGGACGAGGTTGAATGATGAGTCTACGGCTTGGACCCGAAGAGAATTCCTCTTTGCCAGAGCATTTATCCACATTACGTGGCCAAAAATTTAGAACAAAATTGTCTGTCTCTAAATTCATTCTAAACAGCGGAAGAATCATTGCTCTGTTATTATGGTTTGATCAATTCCGGAAAACAGAATCATCTACAGTCATATTATTGTAAATAGTGATTTGACCGGTTCCTTTTCCAAACTAGTGACAAGTATATATATTATTATTTGTTCGTAATTGTCTACCAATATTCAAAACTTAAAAATATATTATATCCATGTTAACTTAAATCGCTAGATTGGGACCACAATTTTTTAGTGCAACTGTGTGATTTATTTTGAAGTGGATTAAAATAAAAGGATCAAACGCGAAAAGAACTAACACGGGTCCAATAAAACTGACCCGAGAGAGATCTGGACACTTGGAGACTGAGTCGAGCCTGTTCAATCCCGAGTCATCGGTCGGTGACTCGCGGGCGAGCCGCCTCTTGCCTTGTTTGCCTTTCTTGCACTGTTTCTCTCCGGATTCAGAGGCAGTCTCACGCATCGCCAGGCGGGCCAAGTCAGCGAGAGTCTCCGCCGCTTCAATCTCCGTCTTCACCAGCCGATCCGCCTCGCCACCCAACCTCTCCGCCCGGGCGGACGAAGAGGCAGAGCTACTTGCAAAGCGCTTATCTGATTCCATTGGCACAAACACAGAGAGACCGCTCAATAAGAGAGAGAGCAAGTATTAAAGAGCGGTGGAAAGCAAAGGGAGGGAACTGAGAGCCGAGGGAGAGAAGGAGAGAGAAAGGGAGGGAAGCGAAGCGGATGGAGGGGGGGTGTTGTTACTGGTTAGCAGAAGGAGGCCAAGGAGCGTATATGAACGCCACGTGTCATGCCAACTCACAACCCGACATCTTTATGAGGAAAGGCCCATGTATCTGTGATTGCCACGTCTCAAAATTTGACCACGTAGGCGAATTCCCGCAATACAAAAGTCGGCCCCTTTCCTTAACGGTTTAGCACTGAAACGGTAATTGAGCGGCTAATCAGTCATGCTCTTCATCATCTTACGGGTGCCCCGGCCAGGGACAAACATATCACACCCATCATGGTCCGCCCCTATTTCAGGCCCATTTTACAAGTTACAACACAACCTGCCTCCGCCTCCGCCTCCACCCAAAAAGAAAATTCGCTTTTCTGTTTTTTGTGTTCGTATAATACTGGACTTGTATAGGCTGAATTTCACGATTTGCTTGCAGGAAAAGGTGTGGAAAAGAATCATTTAAATGGAATGTACTGAACGATGAGAAATTGGGACACCGCTTGTCCTTCTTCTATCCAATTATACAGATGAAAAGCAAATATTGCCCGTGCTTCTCTCATCACCTTTCTTTTTCGGCTTCCCACCACTTTAATTCTCAAAAAACATTTGAAGTTAAACAGTGGTGGCAGTTTTTGAACGGATAGAATTATATATTTTAAGAATTCACACCATGACAGAATTGTTCGTTCGCGATGAATTTATCAACTTGGCACGCCTAAAAAAAATTATCGTCTTGAATTTTGAAATTTTAGTTTGCAGAGCAGGCTATTGCGGAGCGATTACACAGGTTCGGCAACATATGTACCCTGTTGATAAAGATCGTCACCGTCCAATAAAATTTGACAGGCACTCATCTCCAATGACTCGTAACCGCCCAGCTGTTCGGCTTCATCCCTCCTGAATCAGTAAGCGTCTGTGAAACCCATGCATACTTATAAAGTGCTTTTGTCTGCACTATTGCGTCTGATAAATTCGCTCTTAAAATATAGCCTAATTCTACTATTTAACTGGGTAAGCATTTATCATTTAAAAGGTCAGCAGCCTCACCATCATTTGGTTTCAAATCCACCTAAATCCTAATATATGCTGCTTAGTTTTAGCATGGGTTAAAAGAAACT
>QFDD01004780.1:0-14126 GCA_006871305.1 Vachellia collinsii | reverse complement strand
ACTCCCTCCAGCCCCAGCAACGGCCAACTATACCCATCACCGGCAGCGACCAGTACTTACTAAAAGGACGACAATTACCACCCATCGCCGGCGACGACCTGCCCTTTTCTTCTAGGTTTGTCGACAACCACTACAAACTGAGAGGACAACGACCACCACTGATAACCATGAACGAGGAGGACAACCACCGCTCATTGCTCGCAAAAAATAAGGACGAACTTACTCAGATTTGTCAAGCTCCTACATCGAAAGGACGAAACTCGGCCGCCGAGTTTCTTAATTCCATCACAAGTTCGGTACCATCACGTACCTCCATCACAAGTTCGGCTCCGTCCCACCTCAAGCTTCTTCAGATTTTGGTTCGATATTGTTGCAGTGCAAGCTTGTCCCCTTCCATCGCATGGCACCTCCGTTGCCGCAGCTTTAGCTTCTTTCTTTACTTCTTCTTCAAATTGTTACGTATCTTAAATCTGTTCTGGTATTGTGCTATCTGGTCTCGGCTAATTACCTGATAATTTTTGGGTGATTGTCGGTGGTTAGAGTATTACCAGTGGCGAAGGCGAGGGAGGGAGGAGGATTCTTCTCCTTTGTTTATTTTAATATCCTAAATACATACGGGTCCGACTGGTTGACAAGGAGAAGGCATGGCGCCGCGTACCCGTCAGGTCTTGGGCTCGATACCTACGAAGCACCTGGGATTAGTCTGGCACGTTGTGCTGGGATACCTGAGGCAGCGATTACATCCTACTCAAAAATTATATTAAGGCAACATTTTATCTCCCTACTAAACACATTTTCAAAACCCAATTCTATTTCAGTTCCGATCCTGATTCCAACTCTCTCTCCATATATAAAATCTTTCAACATGCCAATTACCAAATGGGATCTTCCCTTCTGTCCTGTGGCAAAGTAATTTAATTACATCCTTCACCTCTTTAAAATTCTGGTCCACTCTATTTTGACATGCAACTGAATATATATCTAGAGAGAGGGAGAGCTTTTGGCAGGAACGCTTGATCCGTCTCTAAGTCAATAAATCACCCTTCAGTTGTAGCATGTGCATTTATTAGAGGATGTCTTGGTTTATCTTATTTTAAGTAATTTTGTGTTTTACAAGATAAATATGTGAAAAAAGTTCCATTTCATAAAAAATAAAAGTGATTTTTCTGCCAAAAATAGATATCCTCATTGAAGGTAATTATGTTTGATGACTATCAAATATTAGATGTAGGTTTTTCTTCCATCTGAAATCTAGCCTTAATATACTATGTTGTGAGTGATCACAACTCTTTCCATTAGAATCAAACTGTTGGTTGCAGAAATAATTTTGGAGGCACCCAAGTTAGTGCCCCAAAAAAAAAAAGGCAAACGGGCTGGTTAAAAAAGAAGATTTGTGTGGCTTTTGATGGAAAGGTTGCCCACAAAGGGAAAAAGAAGAAACCACATGTCCAACAAGCAAAGGAGCTTCTTCTTCTGTTTTTTTCCTCCTTAAAAAGTATTTGGGAAATCAAGGGACCATGAGTGGCGGATCGTATATATTGCGGGGCCGTGAACCAACACTGGCCCAAAATAAACAAGTTTAACAGGCCCGATGGTGATGCCCCTTTCACCCCCAGCAGGCTTATTGCCAAATTTGATATTTGTTGAGGTGACCAACGGGATAAATAGTTGATGCCCTAGTGCTAAATTATTGTTGTAAATAGAAATGTCTATATTTAATGTTTAAAAATATTTTAAATATAATTATCTCTGATAGAAGAATAACAATGTTCTGAAAAAAAAATATTTGTTGAGGTGGTATGGCACAACAGATTTGGATACTTTGCATCCCTCTTTTATCTTTGGGGTCAACTTCGAAAGTTTCCCAGGCACAGGTAAGATTTTCAGCCTTAGAAATATATTTGACATCCTTTTTTGAAGACAATGGTGACGGCTCAAAATGTATTATTTCATTTAACGAAAAATATAATTTATTCATAAGGTTAGAGGTAATTTCTCATGCTGAGAACAACTTTTTAAAAGGGAGAACCGGAGAAGAATAAAAAAACCTATAAATTAAAAAATCTTCAATAATGTATTTCTCATAAAATGCACTATGAGTTACTGATTAACAGGAATCAATATATTATAAAGAATGTGAAACAAACCCGATTTCTACACTAGCCTTCGGAACATAAACATTTTATATCCTAATATTAAATCAACTCCTCGCCGAAAAGGGTAACGCATCTAATCTGTTTTTAGTATCTATTAAGTAAGATTCACACTAAATGCACTTTTCTCTCTCAAAATCTAACGGGTTTTTATTGGCCTTGCTTTTAAAAATATTTCATTTCATAATACCATTTGGACTTATTATTATAAAAAAAGGAATTACTCGTTATATTATCAGTTTTTCCGTTTCAAGCTACATTTCATCTGGGGTGTGCTGAGAACAAGTGTGGGCAAGGATTCCCAGGAGGGCTCCACTGTAGTAGTAGTGTATTTGCCTCTGGCATGCCATGGCAGGAAAAACCACCAAAGCGAGAGTATCCGAAGTAATAGTAGTATCATGCATATCCCAGACGTGGCATATTTTCAATAAAATGTTTATCCAAACATACACACCCATATATACATAATTATATATATATATAACAATGTATATTTGGCAGCAATTTATAATTGTAAGCGAAGAGATTAAAATACAATCAAAAACCAGGGAAGAAAATAAACAAGGGGTGTATAATAAATTAGAGCAATGAATAATGAATATGAATAATAATCTAGTCTAGAGATTGTAAAAACGTCAATGTTGTGGGGCTGGGTGGTGAGAAATCGGGGGCTTTCCTTTTTTTTTATACTCTCCTCCTCTTGGATTACCTGTTTCAACTTTCAATGGATCTCTAAGTTAATCTGGATTTCTCAGAATTTCTTATCCCCAGCCCGCATTTTCTGGGCATGAGTTGCTTAATTTCTTGCCCTTGGATTGCTAGATTTCCGATATCTCATATATTGTTTGGTTTTTCTATCACTGTTTCTTCCACCTGAGTCCTGGTTTAAGAGGCTAGTGACTTTGAGGTAGTTGATTTTCGATCCTGAGGTTTGGTTGTCATTCAGCTCGGGCATCGGGGCTGGATTTGTATGAGGTAAAATTAGCGGTTTCCTGATAGTGTTTCGCGGCAAATTTGCTTGAATATTTGGCGCGATCAGGAGGAGCGGTGAAGGATTAGGGTTTTGGTCGATGGCTTCAAATCCTCCATTTAACGTGGAGGATCAGACCGACGAAGATTTCTTTGATAAACTGGTAGAGGATGATATGGAGCCTGTCAAGTCTGGGCAAGATGAAGGAAATGATTCTGATGACGCTAAGGCATTTGCCAATCTGGGTATTAGTGATGTTGATGCGTCAATTGAGAAACCAGATGGTGGTGAGACTGTGAATGAAGTGGAAGGGGAAAAGTCTAACGTGCAGCTGAACACGGGATTGGTCGCTGCACATGAAAGAGATGGAAATTCGATGTTCTCTACGTCAGTCGGGAATGATAGCAGGATGGAATCCAGTAACGATACGAAGGGATCGGAAGCAACACCGGCTTCAGTTAGAAGCAAGAGCGATGAAATTACAAGTTCTGGGGTTAAAGAGGTGGGTTGGAATTCATTTTACGCGGATTCTAAAGGAGGTACTGGGTTTGGTTCATACTCTGACTTTTTCAATGAATTGGCTGATCAATCTGGGGATTTTCCTGGGGACACATGCAATAATTCAATTAGTGAGGTGAATTCTCATCATGAAAATCAAAATGCTGGCTCAAATAATTCAAATAATTATGGACAATATCAAGACAGCCAGGTCCATGCATCTACGGAAACAAGCAACAATGAGCATGATCTTAATAGCAGTCAGTACTGGGAAAATCTTTATCCTGGCTGGAAGTTTGACACCAACACTGGACAATGGTATCAAATAGATGGATACAATGCAACAGCTGCAACTCAGGGAAACTATGAATCTAATTCAGCTGTGGATTGGACTGCTGCTTCTGATGGAAAAGCGGAGGTTTCTTATTTGCAGCAAACTCCTCAGTCTGTAACAGGAACTTTGGCTGAAACTGGCACAACTGAAAGTGTATCGGGCTGGAGTCAGGTTTCCCATGGAAATAATGGGTACCCGGCGCATATGGTTTTTGATCCTCAATATCCTGGTTGGTATTATGACACATTTGCTCAAGAATGGCGCACGTTGGAGAGCTACAGTTCTTCCATTCAGGGGCTTGAAAATGGGACTGCGAGTACAAGCACGTTTTCTAATAGCGGCAGTAGTTTCTATAATGAATATGGCCACGCTAGCAATTATGGGACACAGGATGTTAGTAGTAAGGCCTTAGATGGCATCTGGAATAGCACATACGGTAGTAAGCATCAGCAGGGTTTTGACATGCACACTACTGAGACTGTAAATGGAAGTGTGGATAATAGTTCTGGTGGAAACCAGCAATTTGGCCATTCTTATGCATCAAGTATTTCAGCCAGCAAGGATCAACAAATGACTTCTAGTTCATTTGGATCAATACCATTGTATGATAAAGTTGGCCAGGGCCATAGTTTGGCAAATGGAACTGTCGAATTACAAACCTTCATCCCTGGCACAGACATTTCTCAGCAATTCAATCATTCAAATACAAAGTTAGATGAACCAGAAGGCTTCTCAAATAATGACCCTGCAATTACAAAGCCCATTAGTCGTTTCCAGCAATCATTCCCCAGTGGACAGCAGCTTTCTTACGCCCCTCATGTGGGACGATCATCTGCTGGACGTCCTCCCCATGCCCTGGTTACATTCGGGTTTGGTGGAAAACTCATTATAATGAAAGATTCTAGTCTTTTGAGTTCATCATATGGAAGTCAGGTTAATTCTACATTCCTCTCTTTAGTTTCATTTCATGTCTCTTTTGGTTTCGCAAAGATTGGAGGTTCATTATATTCGACCTGTATTTGGAAGTTTTTTTTTGTCCCCATCTTCACCTTTAAGGATCTATGGCAAATGGAACCTGTTATTGTTTTTCTTGCAGTAACTTATCTAAGGATTGACATTGTGTATTTGGTTCCCTCTTCCTTTAAGGGTAACGTACAGGGCTCTGTCTCAGTGTTGAACTTGATGGAAGTTGTGATGGGAAGCATCAGTTCTTCTGGCATTGGAAATGGAACGAGAGACTATTTTCGTGCTTTGTGCCAACAATCTTTCCCAGGTCCATTGGTTGGTGGAAGCGTTGGAAATAAAGAGTTGTACAAATGGATAGATGAGAGGATTGCGCATTGCGAGTCACCTGATATGGATTATATTAAAGGTGAAAGGTTGAAATTACTTCTTTCTTTGCTTAAAATAGCCTGTCAACACTATGGAAAACTACGTTCTCCTTTTGGTACAGACACCTTATTAAAAGTAAGTTCCATCTTTTCTTCTTCAAATTATTTCTTTTAACATTGCATACAAATTATATTGAATTTGGCATAATTTTCAACGCTGAGAAAAATTCTATTAAAAGTTGTACAGTTCATGACATTGATTCTGAATTTGTGACTGCAATTCTGCAATATGACATAATTGAATTTATTATGCGAAAGGACTCTTAAGCTCCACACGTTATTGGTGATATGAAAGGTCATTCTTTTGAGCAATTGTGAGACTTACATTCTTTGTCATCTTGCCTTAGATAATCGCGCATGCAGATGTCAGTATGTGGTATTCTGTGTTCTTTAGCACAAAAATACTTGTTGAACTTTAATGGTTCAAATTTATGCCTTAGAAGTTCTTTACACTGGCTACAAAGTTTCTAATTAATTTTCCCCTGTAACTTGCATGATTTATTTAGGACGATCTTTAAATATTATTGTAGACTTGGTATGCCTCCTTCATAATTCGCAGCAATATTTCTGCCACATTCTATGAAAAAGAAAAGAAAATAAAATAAAATTGCTGCTACAATACGCATCGTCAAGAGTTCATTGTTTAATTTGACAACCGTTTGGGTTTGTGTTATTTATACAGGAAAATGATACTCCTGAGTCAGCAGTGGCAAATCTTTTTGCATCTACCAAGAAAGGGGGCACAGAGTTCACCCAGTATGGCTTGCCTCACCACTGCTTGCAGAATCTGCCTTCTGAAGGACAAATGCTCGTGTGTTTAAGTTCTAGCTATTGATTGTTTCCCTTCTCTTCTCAGATCGTTAAATTCATATTTTATAGCTCATATTGGTTTTGTTCTAGGCAACTGCTACTGAGTTACAAAACCTTCTTGTCTCTGGCAAAAAAAAAGAGGCTTTACAATGCGCACAAGAAGGTCAATTGTGGGGACCTGCTCTTGTTCTTGCTTCACAACTTGGTGATCAGGTTGGTTTTTCCATTGTGGTTTACAGTGTATGGAATTGGATGCTCTGCTGGGTTGTCTGTCTGAGCTAGACTAGCCCTCACATGTTGCAAGCTTGCAATGCAGTTCTATGTTGATACAGTGAAGCAAATGGCAATTAGACAGCTGGTTGCTGGTTCACCTTTGCGCACATTATGCCTACTAATTGCCGGTCAACCAGCTGAAGTTTTTTCCACTGGCACCTTGACTAGTGGGTTTTCTGGTGCCGTTAATATGCCTCAGCAGCCTACACAGGTGATCTTGACATGATAAATGTACAATTCATCCAAGGGCTATTGCCTGTGAGATGTAGAAGTTTTCTTACTTTCAGAGTTCAATAGTTGCAAAGTTTACTTTTATTTCACTTGGGAAGCTCAAGCTTTCGTTGTTGCTTTGTTATTTTTAGTTTGAATCTAGTGGAATGCTTAATGAATGGGAAGAGAATCTGGCTGTGATAACTGCAAATAGAACAAAAGATGATGAACTTGTGATTATTCATCTTGGCGATTGCCTATGGAAGGAAAGAAGTGAGGTATTATTTTTTTTGGTAATAGAAGTGAGGTATTATTATTCTTCATCTATCTTTTCTTCTGCCAATATGATTGGAGTTTCTATTCTGTTTCTGATTCGATCCTCAAATTCTAGATTACTGCCGCACACATATGCTATCTAGTAGCTGAAGCAAACTTCGAGTCATATTCAGACACTGCTAGACTTTGTCTAATTGGAGCAGATCACTTCAAGCATCCTCGAACCTATGCTAGTCCAGAGGCTATACAGGTTATTTGAAACTCTCTCTCTCTCTCTCTCTCTCTCTCTCTCACACACACACACACACTCAGGCCAGGAGTGAATCCCTAAACTATTAGTTGCTTCTTTCTCAATGTGTTGTTCTATTGTCCACCTCAAACATAATATCTTGCATACCATTGTTGATCTGGTACTAGCTCTGCCCTTAGGTGGATTCCTAGGTAGTTGTAACTTCCTGGGAGTTTCCAAGTTTCAAACTAGAATTTCCCACCTATTCTCAGCTAATTTGATTAAGAGCCTTAACAGGTGAAATGTACTCTCCCTCCCTCTCTCTCTGTCTATATATTCTCACATAAATACATACATTTTCTCACATCGATGTATAAGTTCATGTTGAATGATTGTGGGATTTATCATCCACCATGGCGTCACTTGTGTTTTAGTTTATCTTATTCTGTGTGACTTGCTTGTGTAAACCTCAGCATCTATTGCTCTCCAAAACAAATAATTTTATTAATTTTATTTAGTATACTTTAATGTGTTTTCTGAGGAACTTAACCTTATCTGACATAATGGTACTTGGTCAGATGACAGAGCTGTATGAGTACTCGAAGGTGCTTGGAAACTCTCAGTTTATTTTGCTTCCGTTTCTGCCATATAAGCTCATATATGCTTATATGCTAGCTGAAGTGGGAAAGGTGTCAGACTCATTGAAGTAAGTTATCATAGATTTATGATATCTTGTTTTTCATAATCTGCCTTCTAATGGTGGTGTGACTTCAGGTACTGCCAAGCAGTACTGAAGTCTCTAAAAACTGGACGAGCGCCTGAAGTAGAGACATGGAAACAATTTGTATTATCACTTGAGGAGAGGATTAGAACCCACCAACAGGTACTTCCTTGTCTTGTTATAATCTTCATAATTTAACTATCTCTGTAGTCATCCCTTTAATAAACAATATATTGGCAGGGTGGATATGCTACCAATCTGGCTCCTGCTAAACTAGTGGGCAAATTGCTCAACTTCTTTGATAGTACTGCACATCGTGTTGTTGGTGGTCTACCACCGCCTGCTCCATCGTCATCACAAGGAATTGGTCATGGAAACGAACAAACCTACCAACACATGGCTCCTAGAGTACCCAATAGCCAATCAACGATGGCCATGTCATCTTTAGTGCCCTCTTCTTCAATGGAACCCGTTAGCGAGTGGACTGCTGATGGAAATAAAAGGATAATGCATAATAGGAGTGTTTCAGAGCCAGACATTGGTAGGAGCCCAAGACAGGTGTGTTTGCTTTGAAAAGTGTACTTTGGAGGTTTTCATTTCAGTTTACTCTAAATGTAAATGTTTGGCTTAAATTGTTGTTTCACTCAATTGAGACATCGCAGGAGACTGCCTCACCTGATTCACAAGGCAAAGCATCAGATTCAGGGTCCACATCTCGCTTCTCACGTTTTAGCTTTGGAACATCTCTTTTGCAGAAGACAGTGGGGTTGGTCTTGAGACCCCGCGCAGGCCATCAGGTATGTTTCCTACTACTAATTTTTTTTCTTAATTGATGCTTTCTGTTTTCTCCTCAATAGTCTCATTCTGACTACTGTGTGGTTCTTATTTTGCAATCTGAAGGCTAAGTTAGGTGAAAAGAACAAATTCTATTATGATGAAACGCTGAAGAGATGGGTAGAGGAGGGTGCTGAACCTCCAGCTGAAGAAGCTGCATTGCCACCACCTCCTACAACTGCTTCTTTCCAGAATGGTAATCCCGAATATAACTTGAAATCTGCGTTGAAGACAGAAGGACCTCCTTCTAATGAGGGTCCTGAGTTAAGAACTACGAGTGCTTCTGAAAGTACTTCAGGAATCCCACCAATACCACCTAGCTCAAATCAATTCTCTGCCCGGGGGCGCATAGGTGTTCGGTCAAGGTAACAACTTTAAACTCTTTTCAAGATCAGGTTAATATTGGAAGCAGATGTCAAAATTATTATAGGTAGAGTGCTAGTCGATTATTGTGATGTGAAGTTGACGCCAGTTGGCTTCTCCTTTAGATTTAGACAGCACTGAATTGAAGAATCTTCATTATTAATTATAAATATCATAGTATCTGAAAAGTCTAGCCACCATGATATCTAAGTCTCAAAGATGAAACTTCAACACAGCTGAGAGGAGTCATCATCTGCCTAATTAACATGTATACTGAAATTACCCAGAATCAAAGAAAAGGAAACCAGGAAGAGCATCTAACTGCTGGCCCTTCAGTGCAGCCGGCTTAGTTTTCCTGAAATAAGAGGAATATTTCCTTATTGATGATTTATTATCTTTCAATGTTCTAAAGCATTTGAAATGCATATGAACTTGATGAAACTGCTTATGGTCTTTTGGCAGGTATGTTGACACGTTCAACCAAGGTGGTGGGAGCTCCACAAACTTTTTTCAGTCCCCTTCTGCCCCATCTGTTAAACCCCCTGTTGCTGCAAATGCAAAGTTTTTTATTCCTGCTCCTGCACCATTACCAGCTGAGCAGAAGACGGAAGCTATAGCAGAAAGCAACCAAGAATCTAATGCAGTTAAAGAAATTCCTTCAACTTTGTCCACTAATGATTCCTTCCGACCCCCCCAAAATTCATCTTCACCAGTTATACAAAGGTTTCGAAGCATGGATAATATTTCATGCAAGGGCCCAATGGCAAACCGCAATAGCTCTCCTTCCCCTCATTCGCGTCGAACAGCTTCATGGAGTGGTGGGAGTTTCAATGATTCATTTAGCCAACCCAAAACGGGTGATATTGTGCCCTTGGGGGAGGCTTTGGGAATGCCAGCGTCAGTGTTTTTGCCCGCTAAGTCTTCTCAGGCACCTCCTCCCATGAACAGTGTCAATTTTGGAGATCTCCATGAGGTGGAACTTTGAGCAGATAAACAAAGCTGTGAATATCAAATTTTGTTTATCATGGTCAACTTGGCTTCTGCACATCCATGGAAGTACGGAATAGTGTTACACATCACATGGAGTTCATAAAGAAGCAAAAGATAACAGTTTCTTTTACCCCTCCTTTGACTTTTAAATCTTTGAGATGCCGCTTCCCAACAACCCCTGAGCTGGCCATGTATGTTTAAATGTGGTTGCCTCACTTGATGTTAGGATCTGTTTTTTTTTTTTTTGTCAAATGCCAAGGGAGTTGACATGCCACCATCCCTGGCTACAAGATGCTGTTTTACAGCAAGGGATAGAGTACTTGCATAGGTCAGTAGTAAAGTACATTTGTTCATTTTTATCAAGAAACAAATGTTCCTCCAGGGAAGAACAAAGATGACCACAACAACAGATCAGGGACGGAAGTGTAGTGTCTGTGAATCGTGGAAAATAAGTTTTGTCCCACTTGTATCTGTTCCGGTTCTGAAATTGAATTGAATTTTCAAATAAGAGGCTTCTGTCGTTAAATAGAAATCTCTTGCGCTTTATAATCCAGCCATTAGACGGGTGGTGGCCTGAGTAATCTTGCTTGTGCTCATTAGTGGTTATTATCGATTTATTGTTTACGGGATTTGATGCTCTATTGGGTGCACTAGGTGATGGCCTGAGAGAGTTTTGTTGCAAAGTATATTTGGCATGCAAAGAAAAGTAGATAAAATGTGGCTGTAAATTTTGTTTGGTATGCGTAGTTGAATAATTGAATGAATGAAAACCTTTAGATTAAAAAACAAAAACCTTGATTAAAAGCTAGTCATTAATGAGATGACTATTTTTTTTTAACTTATTTAGTTGGTAAAATTAAAATTAATATTTAAAAGTGACATTTATGACGGGGAATATTATCTTATGCTAATCGAAAAAGGACCTGTTTGATAGGAAGAGAATTTTGAGGAAATAAAGGGAGCAGGGGAAATTTCAGCTGAGGCAGTGTTTAGTGTGCAAAACAATCCTAATTCATCAAAAAAATGAGAAATACCCATCATACTCATTTAATGAAAATGTTCTAAGTGTTCTATATTATGAATTTCATATTCTATAAATTTCTTCTAATTATGTTTCTTTTTTCATAACCTATTATAATAGATATTTATTATAGAAACAGAGAAATAATTAAGATAAATTTATGGGATACGTGATCCACAATAGATGATACTTGAAATATTTTTATTAGACATAATATGAATAATGTAGCATTTTGAGAGTATACAAGTGTTTCTTCTTAAAAAAATTCGTTCGTTTTTCCTCAAAATAAATCCATTTTATCTCCTTCTATGAACAGTAAGATACCCAATCGAATCGATATGACAGGGTGATCAATAGCGCACTCTTTTACTCGCATAATATTGCACTTTACAAATTTCAATTTGAAGAAATTAAGCATGAACGACAAACAAAATGTAAATTATCCCTGGGATTACAACATGTGATTCTCTCATCGTCAAAAGTCAAAGGTTCTTTTGAAAAAGTTGACTTCTGAATGAGGAACAACACAAAGTGGAGGATTTGAACCCATGTCGTTGTCCTTGTGATTAAAGGTGTGGCCGTGACCTACGTGATAGACGTTGGCCATATTTAGAAACTCGTTTTGAAGCCCCAAAATACATTTCTAAAAGAGGAATGTATTCGTAAAGAAGAGGAGTGTTTGGCAACACATTCTTTCAGAATGCATTTTCCCAAAATGCATTCTGACATGCAAGCCGAGATAAAACTTCTCTTATATACTTACATCGAATTACGTACAATTATTTTTAAAAGCTAATCTCAAACAAGCTAAAAAGCTCTTTTTATCCATAATGCATTTCAATTCGCGACTTAAAATATTTTAGGTCACGACTTAGATGTGAAAATTCTAAGTCGTGACATGATATACTCAAAATCGCAACATATATATGTGTGTTTGTCAATCAAATTTTCCGTCAAGATAAGCCCCGTCGAATCCATGGCCTTAGGAGTGAGCATCGATTTTTCGGTTTGGTTTTCGATAAAAACCGAAAAAACAAAACACTTTTAAAAATAAAAACGAACTGAAACGAAACGAAACCTCAAAATTAACTGAACTGAAATAATTGAATTATTTCAGTTCGATATTTTGGTTAACCGAAAATATTTAATAATTTATTAATCTAAATATAATATAATAATTTTTAAATATATTATAATAATATTTAATAATATATGTAAAAAATTATGTAATGTTATTATTACTTGGACAATTTTACTTTTAAATTATATCTAATGTTGAATTATAACGGAAAAAAATTAACAAAAAAAAATTATTACTTGGACAATGTAACGGAAAAAATTATGATTTATTGTTGAATTATAAAAATTATGAAATAAAATTTTATTTTTTAATGGTATGTAATACAAATATATTTTCATTTATTCTATTTTTTTTCCTAATTTTATCATATTATATATATATATGTAATAGTTTAGTTTGGCTCAATTTTCGGTTTTCAGTTTTTTTGCTCACCCTTACATGTTCTAGTGATTCACATGTTCGTTATGACAAAACACGTTGTAGAAATCTTAGGCTAATGTACGATCATTTTCAACACAAATGAATTCCATTCATGACAAAATTAGAGATCAAATTGTATAAACTTTACAATCCAATTAATTATGTAATGTTATTATTACTTGAACAATTTTACTTTTCAATTATATGTAATGTAAATATATTTTCTTTTATTTCATTTTTTTATCATTTTATTTTCTCTCATTTTAACACAATATATAAAATAATATATATGTATTAATGATCTTCATGCCCTTTTAAGTAATTTTCTTAAAAAAAGTCATTTTTCCAACATTTATCCAAATATAAATGCATTCTTCCAAAAGTCATTCTGAATCTAACCTATCCAAACATAAATGCATTCTGACAAAATGCATTCGGGTCAAAACTCCTTTTTTCAAAATGCATTTTGCCAAAAGTTATTCCTTAACGGTTTCTCAAATGGGTACATTACCATTCCATTATCCATATATATATCGACTATTATTTTGTCTGAACCGATGCAAAAATGATAGATTGACCGAGGAAATTAATTCGAGGTTTACAATAGTCTCTTATTTATTCCATATATATACGTGTGTATGATCTCCTCGTCTTTTATGGAAATGGGAAATTCAATTAATGTAGAGACAAATGCTTCAGAAATCTAGGTTGGAGCCGTTGTGAGGACTCGCTACTTTACCTTTAGTAATCTCTCTGTCATTGCATGCCAAGTAATCATTGAACCTTGGCCCTGCTTTTCCTACAATTGGCGTTATATTAACATTGATTTTTAGATTCTTTCAGGACATGGAATCTGTGCAGCAGCTATCTAAGGAGATTCTTCATGAACCAATGAAGTAAAATGGAAGAAATATATTCAAGCTTTGAAAAAGGAGAATATAATGTGAAAGAAATATCCTTCACATCAGAACAGGAAGTGTGATCGATAATGGACAGAAATGAACTTGGATTGAAAAGATTGTATCATACGAGCCACGCTGATTGACAATGGTGCACGTGATTAAAATCCAAACCATAGAAGATAACAATATGGAACATTCACTTTATTCCTATTCCTTTCTCTCTCTTTTAATACAAATATATCCAAACGATATATGGTAGCAGAAACGTCTAAATAGGAAAACGAACACATGGAAGATGACAAAAAAGAAAAATCATTATACAAATGAATCGTAAAGAATACATATCCCACAAGGCTTAATGCAAAGAATCAAAAAAATGAAGAGTATGTGTTTGTGTGGCGTCTAAATACTAAAATTAAGCATCAGAAGGTGCGATCCAGTGTCTGCCATTGACGAAGCTCTTGACGAGGAATGGATGAGCGGATTCAAAGTCAAGCTCACGGGCCCAAGACACCCCACGCGCCGCCGCCGCTCCAGGGCCCCAGCACTTGTACACTCCGAAGAACACCGTCCTAACCAAAATGACTCATATGACGAGAAACTCAACATGGAACAAAATTTACAGTTACACCATACTATTTTGCTCATAT
>QFDD01004778.1:0-13418 GCA_006871305.1 Vachellia collinsii | reverse complement strand
TTTAATTAATTTGCATATTTATAATCACCCTCACCTTTTGGTTGAGATATTGACCCATTATTTTAATCCTTTTTATTAGAAAGAGAAATACTAATCCTTACTCTTATTACTTTCCTAACCAAGAGCTTAGAAAGAAGGCCTTGTTATATTCAAAACACGTGCATGTTATTTCCAGTTTTTCACAGAAATAGCTTTTCTAACTTGTGGTTTAAAAATCCAGTACAGTGGAAAGTAAGTAATTATTTATTTGATTTTATAGTTATGAATTGATTTTTTTTTTTTTTAAAAACAAGAAGAATAAATGAAATGATGGTGGCTTGATGTGAGGGATAAGTATGCTGGCCACCAAGTGAGAGAAATGCTTCTAAGATACGCAGCTTGAGGGTTGAGTTTAAAACTTGAACAATTAATATCATGAACCACCTATTACAAACATAGAGAGTAATAGAGTAGTTATAGTGTTGCCAATTCCTTAATTAATTAATGTTTCATAATAATTATATTACTTTTCATCAACATTTCATAATTAATAATGGGCCCCACCACCCACTTCACCTTACCATCTCCATCTTCACTTTCGTTTCATAATGAAGATACAAATCAGGGAAACCACGTATATATGAAGATACTTAGTACAGTAAAATACCAAACCACGGTGATTATTTATTTCTCTCATTCTTCTATGATCCATCATGCCGATTGGCAATATTATTGATTATGATGGAAAGTTTTTGAAACAAATTTACACTTTAACCCTATAATAAAATATTGTATAATATAACAATCTATAATCTAGTGAATCACCAACTTGTTTTAGAAGAAACATGCTGATTCAAACATGTACTTATATATGTGCGTTAAATTTGAGCAAACATAAGTAAGAAGAGTTTGCTATATCCTTTGTATCTTGAGGGATATTAACTTTTGACATTAGCGGAGGATAATCTCACATGAAGCATAGAAACTTACATGGTGGTACAGGAATTTAAATTTTGTTACTGATCTGTTTTTGGTATTTGAGTATATATTTGGGAAAAAAATACCTTCAGTTAGACTGGAAAATGGCTTAGAAAATCAATATCAATGAAGCCTTTGTTAGATATAATTGAGTTAAGGTTGTGATAAATGTGATTTTCGGGTGGACTATTATACTCTCTTTTGTTAGCTGAAAGGAAATATTTACATGTAATTAGCTGGGATGTATCTATAAGAAAGCGAGAAGACTCAGAAAACGGCTGAAGCTGATCTGTAAATCTTATTAATTTGTTTTTTTTATCGTTTTTTTTTTAACATTTCTCAAACTAGAGAATCTGCATTAAAAATCTCTGCAATGAAAATCCAGCTCGCTCCTGCACTTGCTCACGACTAACTACCCTGTCTCTCTCTAAAACTTCTCTTCCAATCGAAGGAGGCAAGGAGCATCCTCTGTCAGATCTGGGAGTCTCTTCGTCCATGGTGTAATGCACTCCTGTACTCTCCACATGCTCTCTCATTCCACACTGAGCTCTTTTTTGCAGTGTAAGCACTAACATTCTCTTTTCTTACTCTCCTTTTCTGTACTGCCCTCTGGGTTTTCAGGAAATTGTGGGAAAAGGAAAGTCGCTTTGTTGCCGGCAGATTTTTTTTGGTTTTACTGGCCGTTAGCTTATGTTTTGCTCACTAGTATTTGGTGAGAGCTGTGGCGCAACGTTTTTTTTGGCTTGGCATTTGGCTCATTTCTGTTGATTTGCTTCTTTTAATTTGGAAAAATCTGGGCCGTCTTTTCTGTTGGGTTTTCTGTTGCTGATCATTGTTGTAACTGAGGAAAGGGAAGAGAAGGGAAGGAAAATAGAATCGGGTTTAGTTCTATCTGCCTCTTACTGAGTGCTTTGCTTGATAACTTCAAAATTGTTGTCTAGAACTCTTTAATTTAGTTCGGGCCAATCATTTTTTGTTTTTTCCGGCATTCTTAATAGAAAATTATGGGGTTGCCATTAAATTTCGAAGATGATAAAGCGGGCATGAGTTTATTTCTTAGCGTCTCAAAGACCCCAGAGAAAAAAAAAACCGAGGTTTGATTTAAGAAGGATATTCAACCATATTGAACTTGGACTCCAAAATAATAAAATTGTTACAGAGGAGCTTCGGAGATCAGTTGGTGTGATTGTACACAAATTGATTCCTCAACCGCTTGACATGCAGGAGATTTTATTAGACTGATTGGTTAGTCAATGGCTAAATCAAGGCATCACTCATCAAACCACGATCCATCACTGTCACCTACTGCTGGAAGATCAAGAGAGGGCCCATCTAGATGGACAGACTACCTTGGTGCAGAAATGGCATCTCCACTATCTTCTGGCAGTTCAAGGAGCTTCTTCAGTGATGGGCAGGCTCATAGCACTGCAGGATCCCAATCCCATAAGGGTTTGAACATGCAGTGGGTGGTCCAACTCACTGAAGTTGCTGAAGGACTTATGGCTAAAATGTATAGGTTAAATCAGATTTTGGATTATCCAGATCCCGTCAATCATGTATTTTCAGAAGGATTTTGGAAAGCTGGAGTATTCCCCAACCACGTTAGAATATGTGTGTTGCTTTCTAAGAAATTTCCAGAACACTTCAGCAAATTGCAGCTTGAACGTGTAAGAGATGATTTTTAATATATTTTCAATTAATTTAGGCCATCATTAATTTCATCATCTGAGAAGAGAATGAATGCAGATAGATAAGCAAGCTTGGGATTCAATGCAAGATCATGCAGAGCTTCATTTACAAAGCCTTGAACAATGGGTGCAGGTGAGCTCGTTTGTTACATATATTTACTGATTTAAATCCCCCCTGAAGAGAATACTTTCCAGGTAGACTGTCTCAAATTTAAAATCCTCCTCTGCGTGGATTTCTTGTGAAACAAAGTCATGTTTTGCATCTTCAATTTTATGTTATGTTTCATGCGGTCACTTGACAAGGGTTCTTCTGTGCATCAGCTACTTCTGGACTTAATGGTGTTTCGTGAACAAGCTCTTCGACTTATATTGGATCTAAGTAGCACAGTGATCACGTTATTGGTGAGTCTATATCCTGTTTCTTCCTTACCATTTGAAATGAACATGTGTTTAACAATGTGAGGGTGCTTGCTATTTGATGGTTCAATGGTATGTTGGTTTATTTATAAAAATCCATATGAAATGCTACTAAGTGTGTAAGTTATGATATCAGGAATTTTATTTGTTTTTCTGACCAACATCTTTGTCACAAGCCATTTTAGATAGGAAGTAGCGCAGAGTGAACTAGCTGCCTGTTATCCTGTAAGCTGCTCTACTGGAGCCGTTCACTGTAGTGGAACAATTTACATATTTAACTGATACATAGTGCATAGATGTAGTAAAATAGTAATAATTAATTCTCGAATCACAAAATCAAACAGATGAAAAGAAAAGGAAGAGTCAAGAAGACTCGAAGATTGTGTTTGCTCACTTCTTTGCATTATTTCTCATACCATCGGAAGCATTTCTATCTGCTCTTAAACATCCTTCTTCCATATGTATGATTGTTTGTGTACTATTTAGGTCAATTACCATATTGTCCATATCTTTAATGTAATTAGCCTGTTCAAGTCCTACACATGTTTTGAATGTCAGAATGGTCTTTCTATTGTCTTACAAATAAGTGAAGGACATGAAATATGGTGATCCAAAGGCTGTTGATCAAACTGCGAGTTCTTTATCATATACAAAAGGTGCTTATATGTTTATATATTTTCATGCATGCACCATTTATCTTTCTTGCAACCTAAGGCTTTTGGTGTAGTTAAATTCTTGCTTCATATTTGAAGCAGGAGGAAATCAGCATTTGATACTATTTTTTCTACTGATGATTGTTCTGTACGTTAATTTTGTACAAAGCATTTGTGCGTGGGGAAAATTGTTGGGAGTGAAATACCCATTCTTTTACTTGAGGCCACGACATTGAAATTATTGTGAGAACAGAACAACTACTATTTATTTCTCTGCATATCTCAAATAACTAGGCACATTTCTTTTCAGCCCCATCAGAACTCTCTTATATTACATGCTTTTATGGATCTCTTCTGTTCCTTCGTGCGGGTTAACCTTTTCTCTGAGAGGGTAAGTTGATTCCTCTTTGTTCACTTTTTAAATTTCATTTCTTTTCAATCATGAGAAACTTTTTTTTGGGCAGAGGAACCCTTTTTTTGTTTTTAATTCTGTGATTAATTCCATATGTGGAGCAGATACCAAGGAAGATGTTGCTTCAGGTCTATAACCTTCTACATGCAATGTCAAGAAATGAGAGGGATTGTGATTTTTATCACGGGTATGTTTTTTTATATATTACTTTATGTAATTATATCCATGGTTTCTGCAAGCTCAATGGGTAACCTATAGGTATACACTTGCACTCACATACAAGGTTGTATAATCCATTTTAGAGGGGTGCGTACATTAAATTCTTTTCACAAAGGGCAGGCCTATCTGTAGGTTGTAATGAAACTTGAAATTTTTTTGAGTAAAAATTAAAAAATGAAGCTTAATTTTTAATAAGAGATGGGGGTGGCAAGGATCAAACTCTAAGTATAGAGGCTTTGGTACTCTGTCAAAAACTACTTCAATTCAAAATCATGGGTTATTGAGTGAAAGCCCATGGATAGTTTTATTATATCCTCTAACACCCTGGGCAATCAGTTCTGAATTTGCCAATATCAAATAAACTAGTATTTAATTTTCTATTTTTGTGATATATCAGGTTATCAACGTTAACTATTTTTTTTTTTTTTTTTCAAATAACCGTTTCTTACATTTTATGCTTAATATATATTTTTTAACTGCATTGCAGCTTGGTTCAATTTATTGACTCTTATGATCCACCATTGAAAGGCTTACAGGAGGACTTAAATTTTGTGAGCCCCCGTATTGGAGAGGTTATTCTCATCCTTTCATACATTTTTATTTTATCTTTCAACTGCCAAATTTGGTTATTATGATGAAGATGATGGGTATGCTACCTTCTTCTAGTCTCTAAATTACTTTGTGCAATGAGATTCAGCTTCTTATTAGCTTCCCTGTTTGCTGTTTTTTTGGTTGCTTGTTATATTTGGTAATTTTTCTGTCAAGAGGAGATAGGAGAAGCTGAAAAGGAAAGTGAGAGACGAGACAAATAACCTGGAAGACACTTTTAAAACTGATGATATATTGTTTCTATTGACACTGAGATTGAACAATGAGACATAACCTTAGGTGTAATACAAACATCATGATAATCTTTTTGTGTGAATTCATTTGAAGGTATTTTTCTTCTAGATGACTGTATGCTTACCAACTCGTGAATACATTTTGGATGTCTTTTTTCCACAGGTATTAGAGGCTGTGGGTCCTATTATTTTTCTATCAACTGATACAAGGAAACTTAGGAATGAGGGGTTTTTAAGTCCGTATCATCCTCGGTATCCAGACATACTCACAAATTCTGCTCACCCCATGGTAAGGATACCTTTTCTGGTCAAACTTGAGTTCTTGAGATTGACTATTGCATGCTGTTACTAAGCTAATTCCCCCATGTGCAGAGAGCTCAAGATCTGGCCAATGTAACTGCTTATCAAGAATGGGTTTTATTGGGTTATCTTGTCTGCCCTGATGAGTTGCTTCGTGTCACAAGCATTGATATTGCCTTGGTACAGTTCATGCTCAAGTATTACATTCTTCTACTTGTATTACAAGTTTCCATTAAAACTGGCCATATGGATTGTACTTGATACCTCTGCCCTACTAATTTTACTTGTATAGTTATTGGAACTTGAGACCTGTACTACTTTAGTCTTAGATAGCTTGTTCTACTGTAGTCCTAATTTGCTTAGATATATATGATATTAATTACATCAGGTTCGACTATGGATAAAGATCTGAAAGAGGGGCCAATCAGTTCATGATTGGGCACCCAAGTAGGGTGGAAATTGTTCTCCAAAACTGCCTATTGAGGTGGGAGAATCATCTTAGTTAAGTACTTTGTTTAGCATGTCATACTACTTTATGTGAGGTTTAAGCATCTTATGGAGCCAGTGCACCTGCAGCATGGGCTTATTCCGGAAACAGGTCCAAGGACCTTGCTACTGACAAGTGGGGCAATAGGTAATCAGAGGAAAAGGGTCAATGATGGTCCACTGCCCCCAAAACAGGGTTGTCTGAAGGACAGAGAAGCAGTGAGGACATGGTTTGGGTGAGGAGAGTCCTTGACCTCTTGAATTGAAGGGAGAGGTTTCTTTACTTGCATTTTCTTTGGTTTAAGTTACTTTCCTGATGCATATGGCTGTATCAAGGGGATTAGTTAATTTTGGGGTGTTCCATTCTCTTACCATTGAGTCTAGGAGTTTTAACCACTCCCTTTATGTCATTTACCATGTCAAAGTATCTGTGTTTCATCAGTGTCCCATACCGATCTTGATTCCTGTCAACCTGTCATCCTTGGATTGGAAGGTTGATGTCCTAGTGATACACTCTACAACACTTTACTCGATCTTCCATGAACAAAAAATCTTCTCAGAACCTCAGGTAGCCTTTTACAAAGCCATTGATCGCTAGCTCAGATGCCAGATGATAGGCACTGAAGGGGTATTGGGAACCTTCTGCAAAAAGTCAGCTATTGAGATGGGAAAAACACCCAACTTTTAGTGTCCCATTGAACAGAGCTCTACATAAAAGTGAAGATCAAAATGTTCATTTAATTTCTTAGTAAGTAAAAATTGAGCTTGGTGCTTCTTCAGTGGATGTGGCATCTAAAGGCAGTGCTTGTCAAGAGTTCTATGGATCTACTGGTCTTGGTTTTATTGTAAATGTGACATACCATATGTTAATATGAGTGCTTAGGAGAGTGTTACCGTGAATAAGAATGTTTACATCTACTGTCCATTTTCAAGGGAAGAAAAATCAGCAGTCTGACAATTTGCTTTTGTAGGCAGTAACTACTCTGATTCTAATTCATGTTTTAACTAGAGATATGCAGCATGGAATGTTCTTTTATTTCAATTTTTCAAGATACTCTTTTGTACAAGTCTTCTACTGATAAAGTGGAATAAATGAGACTTCAGTTTTTAGATGTTTTAACTGTTAAATATGCTGAATTTACTTCCTAAATCCAGTTTGCTCATGATCATGGAATTCCAGGTTGTATTGAAGGAAAATTTGGTTCTCACGCTCTTCAGGGATGAGGTAAATTTTATCTAATGTCCACACTACATTGTTCCTGAACTGCAGTGGTTGATGATTTTGTAATTGTTGACGCAGTACATACTTCTGCATGAGGATTACCAGTTGTATGTTCTACCTCGAATATTAGAATCTAAGAAGATGGCAAAATCTGGACGCACAAAACAAAAGGAGGCAGATCTGGAGTATAATGTTGCAAAGCAGGTGGAGAAAATGATAAGGTACATTCCATAGTCCTCGTGTAAATATTATCATCTTTCAACTATAAAATTTAAAATGCCCATGGCTGAAGTTGGTAGTCTACTGTATCACTTAATCAGTAGAATAGGGTGAGTCAAAGAATCATGTGACTTGGGAAGTGCAAAGAACTTTCTTAGTGTTTATAGTTTTTTCATCTGCATTGCACCCTTATTGTGATGGTGCATGAGTAAGATGCTCTGCTTGTGGCACACTGTTTTACAGGGCTGGGCGTGGGTGGTTTTGTTAGTCTCTTCAGTCTTTATGGTGTTAGCCATTATTATTTTCATAGGGATCTTGATTTTGCTCTTTGGTTTGCGAAGGGATTGATTTGCTTAATTTTGTTGATATATCTGCAAATTCTGAGTTAGAATAATGTCCTGGTCTTAATTTTGTTGAGAGAAAACATATTTAGAGACCATGGTAGCAAGTTTGCTATTAGAATCCCTTGAAATCAGCATAGAGATAACTAATTTAAATACATCAAATAAAAGATAGAGGGAGATGAAAAAAATTCAAAAAAGAAAGTGAAGGTTGAGAGATGTTGGAAGTTACAGCAGTAATTGGGCAGTCGTAGCTGCCAGATAAATTGGAATAGTCAGACCACTAACTACATCCATCTTTCTTTTACTTGGCTTTGTTTTCTGATTTTGCCTATTTCTATGGGCCTCTTTCTCAATTCTAATGTGCTCCTTTTCTCTTCAAACAATGCATCATCTTTCTTGTATCTATTAATAAATTTGTTAACGATAAGTGACTATTATTCAGTGAAGTGCATGATCAAGCCATATTATCTTGTGATACCATACATCGCGAAAGGAGAATACTACTGAAACAAGAGATTGGGAGAATGGTATTATTTTTTACTGACCAACCCAGTCTATTGGCCCCTAACATTCAGGTATTTTCTTATTTTTCAGTTTTTAAGTATGAAAAAAGTGTGTATCTGATATTACTTGTGGAAAATATGATATTATTTTCATTTGCATATACGTGCAATTACTAGAGACCAAAAAATTGTGTTAGAATATACTAGCTTTACTGCCTCACTGCTCGTGTTGGTTTTGAGTATATTGGTGCTCTCTCTATGCAATTTTCTGATTGTACTACCGTTTGTAGTGTGATTATGCTATTGAATTTTAAGTTAATGAAGAAACTAAAATGCCGTTGGAGTTGATAATTTATTTCATTTATATCTTTTTTAAACTACAGAACCTGTTTTTTTCTTATTTTTAGTAATTGTTCACCTGTTTTAAATGTTTCACACAGATGGTGTTTTCTGCCTTGGCTTTAGCTCAATGTGAAGTTATCTGGTATTTCCAACATGTGGGAATTGCATCATCAAAATCTAAAACTTCTCGGGTGGTTCCAGTGGACATAGTAAATATCTTTTTTAGTCTGTTACTACATGAGATTTATTTTCTCCGCAGTACATAGTTTGAATCTGTTAAAATAGTTGTCAACTTGACTGACATTTATGGTCATGTTTACAGGATCCAAATGATCCAACCATTGGATTTCTGTTGGATGGAATGGACCGTCTATGTTGTTTAGTGCGCAAATATATTGCAGGTTTGATTAAGTTTAAATTTACCATTTTCTTCTGAAGTACTTGTTTCAAGGAGTATATGAAGGGAAGATATGCATATATTCAACTATATCGTTTTTTATTTCTTAATATCCAACTTATTTGAAGTTTATCCTTCCAGAGCATCTCATATTCTCAGATTAGAATCATTCTATTCAAACAAATCTCTGTGACGCATGTCAAAGAACTTTTTTCTCAAAAGGTTAAGCTGATAATTGAAAGCTAAATATTTATTGTAATCCCTAACACGTTCTCTCACATGAAAGCCTGTTTGGTGTTTGGCTTCATTTGGGGGAAAGCATAGGTCCATGATTCTTTCTGCTAAATCTTGTTTTAATGAGAAGAATGGGTAGCATGAATTGAATTTGTGATTGCTTGGTTAGAGGCTTTAATGCAATGTCAATGACTGTTCCAAATCTGATTATCAAAGAAGCATCTTATCCACATGAGTGCACTGTTTTTTCCTTTGGATAATTGACTTTATTCTCGTGTGAGAAAAGAAATGAAAATTGCAAGCATATGAGAAGATTGTGGTTCTGTTGTGTTTATTGCTTGTGGACCAACATTTGATGTTTAATATAAAATTCTACAATATGGCTGAGAGGAGTTTTTCCTCCTGATTTATTTGTCTTTTCTTTTTCAAATGTAGTAGATTATCAAAAACGACCTTTTTAAATATGTTAGAAATTTGTGTAAATATCTAATATTGATGTTATGAAACAAAGAACAGATGAAGAAGTTTCAGAAATAATTTCCGGAGAGTTGGACCATTATTATGTAGTTGTCTCTGCTATTCAAATTGAGTTATGTTATATTGGATGCTTATTATAATTTGTGTGCTAATACATACTAGTTTTTCCCTGATACTCGATTTTCTTTCATCTGAATGATAAAAGTTGCTGGCTGTAACATTTGATTGCAGCAATTCGAGGTTATTCACTGTCATATCTTTCATCTTGTGCTGGGAGAATCCGGTTTCTGCTGGGAACTCCTGGAATGGTAGCCCTTGACATAGACGCTAATTTAAAGGGACTCTTACAGCAAATTGTCCTCCACCTTGAAAATATACCAAAACCGCAGGGTGAAAATATTTCTGCTATTACTTGCGATCTATCGGTATGTATAAAATCCCATTTCTGGATATACAGTTTTTATATATTATCTGGTGTGTATGTAATTACTACCAGCTAATATATAGCCCAAAGTTCTTGGTATGGAATAATCAGTCTGGTCAAGATATACAGTCTTTCTTATAAGGAAACTAATTGTTATAACAAAAGGGCCAAAGTTGTAAAAGTCGTGCTATGCGGACAATAAATTGTGCTAATATGTTAATGCTAGCAATTTTATTTACTTAGTTTTTGATGGAAAAAGAATCTTGAACAGAAAGAAGAGAATCACAGGAAAAGGATAGGAAACCTTATAGAGAAAAGTACCAAGAAAGAGGAAATGAAAAATAAAGAACTGTTGAGGTTAAGAAAATATCAATGCTGCTGAACTCCTGCTCGTAGCAGTCAAAGAAAAAGTCCCATGAAAAACCCAGGAGCAAAACACCAAAGAGAATCAAGGGATAAGAACCCTTTCCAGAATGGGATTCTCATACTTGTTTTTATCTGTGAATGTTTGAGCATTGTCTTTATAGCATTTGCCTACGGCACATTTTGTTTATATGAACGTTTTGCTCAAATAATTCTTCCAATACTTCTGTCAGGAATTTCGAAAGGATTGGCTATCTATTTTAATGATAGTCACTTCTTCACGGTCATCTATAAACATTAGACATTTGGAGAAAGCAACAGTTTCCACAGGGAAAGAAGGCCTATTGTCAGAGGGAAATGCTGCATACAATTGGTCCAGGTTTTCACCATGATGTTTTTTCTTCACATTGCTGCTCTGATGCATTGTTTCAATAGGCTGCATCAATCAATAATCTTTCAGTCTCCATGGCACAGCAGTGGCGACAAATGAATATTAACTAAAGAATAACTTCAATGCCAGGATTTTCTGGTAGAACACCACAAAGAAAGAAAAAGAAAATAAGTTTAATAGAAAAGCAACCCAACCCCTCTTTCTATTAGAGAAGGAACCTCCCTGTAGAGCCAAAGCCAATAAAGAAGCTAGACAGCAGGCCAATCCCACAAAAGATGAGGGGTTTTGCTAAAAATTCTTTCATTCCTCTTCAATCAAGATCTCTATACTCCTAATCAAAGAGGACAGTTACTTGTCACCTTATTCACCATTCTAGTACTCTCACGAAGTATAGTCTGTACTGTGGTCCTTTACCTCCAATCTACAATGAATGGTTAAATTAGTTTATTAAACTTTCTTTTTTTGATACAATATTTTATTTTTAGACCCTAAATCCAATCTTTTTTTTTTTTTTTGTTCTTTCACATACGATCTAGAGCGAACAATTAATTTGGTTTGGTAAGTTGTTTTCTGTCTTCTATTTTGTCCATTTTCTTGATGTGGTGTTGCGGTCTGGGCTCAACCCTATCTGCAGTGTTTGGATAAGAAAATTTACAGAAACCTTGGTGCTTTTTAACAAATCTGTGCTCGCACACGTGTGCAACATGGTAGCAATCTTTTTATCCCTACTTGCTGTGTGCATATAGTTCACTTATAGGAGCCCAACAATTGAGTTAGTGATTACCAACTGAATAAAAAGGGAGGAGATAGACCAAAAAATAGTCCTAAACTATTATGAAAACTAGGTTACCGTATAAAGTAACCATGGCTGTACTTTCATCTGTAGAATCCTGAGAGATAGTGATCCAGAGAAGGGGAAGAAACGGATTTGAATGGATACCAGGCACTAGGAGGAAAAAACTTATAATTATCCTATTGACTCCATTTCATGAAATCTGGGAATGAAGATTAACCAGAAACGGAAATAATTTAAACTAACAGCTAAGGGAATTTAGAAAAGCCAAAGGCTCAAGTGGTAAATAGGGAATCCATATCATAATTACCAACACTAACCATTCTTTTTCTTTTTCTTTTTTAATAAGCCAACACCAACCATTTTTGCTCTGGCAGAAATTATATAAAAGGAAAGTAAGCCTTAAACTCTTAAAGACATGGTAATAATACTGCCATTTTCTTTTAATGCAGATGCGTCGATGAACTGGAATCTCTTCTCTCAAAGCATGGTAGTCTTAGGAAGCTGTATTTCTATCACCAAAATCTCACAGCTGTGAGTGCAACAGGGGCTAGTTTTCTACTGTAGCATTAAACCTTTGGTTTAGATATGGACTCACTTTCCTTTCATCCTGAAATCCCAACTTCACTTGCTAATTGGACGAGCTACATTCTTAAATTAGGTATTTCGGAACACTATGTTTGGTCCAGAAGGACGACCTCAGCATTGCTGCGCATGGCTTGGGATTGCTAGCAGTTTCCCAGAGTGTGCTTCTCCCATCGTTCCAGAAGAGGTAAAATCATAAAAGCTGTTCCTCCCCTGCAGTTGGACTGTACTTACTTCTCATGCTTCAATAATGAGTCTGAAACAGATAATTGTATATCATGCTATAGCCTCATTTCAATGTTCAATTTTACTGACAAGATGTAGTGTGCCAGATTTTCAAATTCTATAGCAGTTTCCCATTTGTCTAAGGAAATGGAGAATGCTTTAATAGGTTTTCCCCCATGAAATGTTGATGTTACATCTAAAGGTTATGGGTTCAATGTACTTTTGGATCTGCTGAAGGAGATGCTTAACATTTCTGACTGGCTTCACGCAGCTTTTCGGCCCTGGGAGATTTTTTTTTAATCTTCATTTATAATGAATAGACTCTAACTTCTTCTATTTTAAGCTACTTTGAATTCTGTTGCTTCCAATTTCACTTATCAGAGTTCCACAATATAAAGAATGGCACTGACTTTTTGATGAAATGGATTCTCATGACATTAAATTTTTAGGTCCTGAAATCATTCTTTTGCTATCCCCTGCTTCATCAAAACTATAAGCTGCATGTATGATGATTGGAATTGTGGGTGATAATTCATTTATTTTCTTCAAGCAGGTAACAAAAATTGGTAGGGATGCTGTTCTTTATGTTGAATCCTTGATTGAATCCATCATGGGAGGATTGGAAGGATTAATAAACATACTGGACTCCGAGGGAGGCTTTGGTGCACTGGAGAATCAGGTGAAAGTTATGATTAATTTAAAAAGTTAGTCCCATTGCAGAAAACTTACTGTTATATCTACATCAGCTTCTTCCAGAGCAAGCAGCTTCTTATCTGAATTATGCATCTAGAGTTTCTATTCCTTCGTATAAATCTCCAAAAGGAGCAGCTGGTTTTCCTTTACCTGGCCATGAGAGCTTTCCTGAAAACGACAGTTCTATCAAAATGTATGTTCTTGTAATCTCCTTCCATGCATATATGCCAAA
>QFDD01004777.1:0-15167 GCA_006871305.1 Vachellia collinsii | reverse complement strand
GTACGGGAATCCATGAGGACCGGCTTGAATCCGGTGAGGTTGTGTTATCAGTTACTATTTTTTACATTTAACAATTGTACTTATTCATTGGTTCTGATATCTGTGAACCGTACGTAGAAAAAGAAGCCAAAAAGAACGCGGTTTCTCACTGGTTTTTGTCTCCTGCTGGGTGAACAGCGTCGTTTTTCCGTCCACCTTTTCTTTTTCACAATAACTATAACTGCATCTTTCATTTTCACAGCCGCCAAAATAGTCTTGACTTGCTTCAAAACAATTAACAGAAGTAGTAGTAGTATTGTTCATTTCAGGAGCAGCGTGTGTGTGTGTAGAACACAGCAACATTTGAGGGTGAGGGAGCACTGTAAATTTGAATACTGAGTGAGTTGGGTTTTACTGACATGGTTGACTGATTTGGATAAAAGGCGTTGACTAGAGAGGGAGAGGGAGAGGGCGTCCGAGCAACTTGATTGACCCTTTGCATGGCATTATATTGGGAAACATCAAACGTTGTCCTCTTCCCCATGTGACTCTTCATGTGCCTCCTCAGTGCTCAGTCCTCACCCCATTTCTTCCTCCCTTCTTGATAGGCTGACAACATGATTCTACGAATTCCGAGATTCAACTCCTTTTCATTCGTCATATTCTATGAATCTCCATCCACTCATGCTTCTTTTTATTCACCGTATTCTATTTTTTTTTTATAAACAGTCCCGATCCAAAAGGTTTCATAACTTACTTGCTCTTATCAATTACAAGTGAAAGTGACAATATTAACAGAAGGTTTTTGAATTATTATTATTTTTAGTTGAGATATTTTTATTTTTCCCTCTTTTTTTATAAAAAAAAAGTGTAGTATGATTTTAAATACAAATCACATAGCATCAACTGCTTGATTCAATAAAAAAGGATTCTAAAAGTTTAATCAAAACTTGAGTTTGAACTCTGATGGAGCACTGTTAATTATTTGGCAGTGGTGCTTTGGATTAATCCAGAAAAATCGTTTCAAATGAATTTGAATTGGTCATTTCTCTCTGGTCTCTCCAACTTAGGCCTTCTTGGGTTTTGCTTGAAAGAACAATATTCTTATTTGTAGTATGCACGTCCAAAAAATCTTCAGTTCTTTTTTATTTTAAATACAATAATTATATTATTTACTCAAGGATAGTTATTTGTTATTATTATTTTGTTAGTTATATATATAGACATTTCACATTTTATAAAATCACCTTTCTAAGTATTGGACATTATTTATTTGAATAAAGGGAATAGACAAATAGTTGAGAGAAAATGGAAGGATAAAAAAGTTAGAGAACAAAATAGTTTTGAGATGCATATGGGAAAGTGGGGGACCATTAAAAAATGACTCGTCTGAATGCAAGTAAGAACAGAGAGAGAGAGAGAGAGAGAGCGTGATTAGCGGAAAGATATATGAAGTTGAGGGGGGAAAATCAGAAGCATACATCTTGACTTGGAATTAAAAAAAATATATATCCCATAAATATCCACAATATTTTAAAACTTATGTGACCTAACCCTCGTACTAAAACTCAGGCTTCATGCTCTTTACTATTTTAAGTTTTAAACTTTTTACATTTGTTTCAAACCCATTGTTCGGTTTTAAATAGGACATGGCTTGATTGGACTGTAACATATCTCAACTTTTTTAATTCATATATACAATATAGTCAGCTACACTGGACTTAATTATATAATAAATAATATCATCGGCAATGTGAACGCAATTTAAAAAAGAAGAAGAAGAAAATCATCGCTACGTTACAAATGTTTCCATCCGCTCCTGGTTGGTTCCCTCGTGGATTGTCAGCTTTTTTAACATTTAAGAAAATAATTAAAAAAAATTATTTAAAAATTTTACAAGTAATAATTTTTTTTTGTTTTTATGTGCATAAATACTGATATTTTATATAATTTATGTTTAGAAAGTACCCACACTCCAATTCAGATTATTGCCCATGTTTTCATTGGCGTTGGAAAATGATATTGACGTAAGTTGAGATAAAACTCATATCATATAATTATATCTTAGATTGAAAATCATATCAAACAAATAATTTCTATTACTAATTCAAACGGGCACATTATATCAAACTGAATTTTTAAATAGAGACTTTTAAATGATTTTTGGTTAGAAGTGTCACTCAAATGCTAATAATCCTAATAATTACAGTTTTGCCTATAATGAAACCATTCACAAGAGATTAACTAATATATAGTTATATTTGTGCTTGAGTATTGTGAAATCCACTTATTGGTGGAAACTAAAATAACCACGTTTCTCATTATAAAAGGGATTAATTTAAATGCATCATGACGAAGAAAGAGAGAACCAACCCAACCCCATCCCATACGGTTCATTTTCCGTAACTCTTAATTTCTTTTTATTTTAAATCATTTTAATTACATTTATTCCAGATAGCATTGTGCCATTGGATATTCCCTTTGTACTCTCCACCGATCAAGCTATGGTTCTAAAACATTTGGGTCTCATGGGCCTAATTGATTACACCTTTAGGCCCGAAATGAAACAAGAGTGCTAATTTTTTTTTTTTTTTTGCCCCCGCTAAACATAGGAAAGATTGTCACACACTAAATTTGTGCTCTACGAGGTATTCAGGGGATTTGAACCTTTTTCCCCCTTTCAAGATTGAAACATTAATTTGTTTCATTATAAGGTACCAGCTCATGTCACTAGACCCAACTCCCGTTGGTGAGTAATGTATTTTTGAATCGGTTAGTAGTGACTCATCCATACTTGACAAATCAACGTGTTTAACTTTTTTTTTTTTTTCTTGGGTAATTCAGCATGTTTATCTTTGTACATAATACGTCAAGGGATTTAGAATCGAGTGATGTGAAATCTTCCATATAAATGGTATTTTATAAGTTCAATTTCACTTATAATCTCATGTTGTTGTTGCTTGCCTCTCAAGTTTGTTTTTTTAAAAAAAAAAAAAAAACTCTGGACAGTCTAATGCTTACTAATATTAAATGATAAGTCAATACAGGGTTTATGTATGGATTTTCTAGAAGATATTACTCATAGATGCTTCAGTTTGCAAAATTTGTATTCATGATCCTCTTTGGCACTCCGGTCATAAGGTTGCCGGCGACGAGCTCTTTCCGGTGAAACTCAGCAAACACATCTGTTAATTGCCTGAGATGACTCATAGAAGGATACAATCAACTGATAAGATATGAGCCATTTCAGTTTCAATCATGGGAATAGAAGGATAAGCTATATATATATATATATATAAAAAATAATGTTTTGTATGAGCATTTCTTTTAGGCTAAAATGAAATCATAAGGTTAAATCTATATCCATTTCAAATAGAACTCATTTTCTGAAATTTATGGGTTCAATTTCCTTATTTTGTATTTTTTTTATGATAGATTTCGTATTTTCTTTTACATCTATGTGAAAGAAAAAGGGAAAAATGTGAAAAAACTTCATAAAAAATGCAATGATGCTGAATTGCGAATAGAAAGCATCTGCAAGTTTTATAAAATTGATGGGTACTTATTAAAAAAAAAACAGATCATATGTATGTCCAAACCTTTACAAATTCTAAGTAAACCAATCACAAGTATAATCATAAAATATTGCGTGGGTTTGTGAAAGAAGATCAACAAATGATAAATGTGCTTCTTATATGATCTTGCATATGAAATATTGGTTTATCTCTCAATATACATATGGAGAGCTTTTGTATTAGTTCCACACACACTCATGCATATCAAAATGTAACGTAATGATTGAAGAGTAAAATTGTGCAATTATATAATAAATTTAATAAAGTCGTTTAATTAAATAAGACATTCTCTTTTTATTTTATAAATAAAAGTGGAGGCTTTGGAGTCTGAACCAATTCACTTTTTCGACCATATCACCACCATCATCATCATAATATCACTCCGCTCATTACACTAATAAAAAATTTTATTACTTTGTTACATTTTTACGCTAAATATTTGGTTTAGTATAAGTATCTCATCCTGAACTATCATATGTCATTATATGCTTTATTATTGCATTTAAACTGAAAAAAAAAAAGATTATAATACTAACAAAAAATAAAAATGATTTCAAAAGCTGTTAACCGTCATTATCGTGAATTCCAGTTACGCGCGTTTTCTAACATACTCCGCTTGTCTTCCTCCTTCCGTTCTAGTTAAGCTCTTCTGTGAAGAAATTTAGAGGCAATGCTGCCGCGTAGTCGTAGTTGGTCATTGCCTCCCAGTTTTGGCCTCCGGCGAAGGGATGCTTCTCCGGTCGATCGCCGGAGGCACCGAAGGTCTCAAAGCTTCTCTGGGTGAGTTCTCAGAAAAATATATATATATATATATATGCGAGTAATATTTTATGATTCTTGATGCTGTATATGATTATATGTGTGTGTATTCTTGCAGAAAGTTGTTGATCTGATCTATTCCGATCTTTCTTTCCCTCGTTAATCCCTCAGGAATCGCCATGTTCGCTAGCAATTCTTCTGTTTTATTCGGTGTTTTCAAGTACAGCATGTTTGATAGCTGTTTGATTTTTGCTTGCTTCTTTAAATTTGACGTTCTTTTGTGTTACTTGGTGGTTTCAATTGCAGCATTTCTTGTAGTCTTGAATAAAAAAGAAATATGAATGAGAAAGAATTCTTTTTCTCGCCGAATAATCAATTCTTGGCCATTAATCCTATCATCAATATTACATTATGCTCCAAGTCTTCTGTTTATTATCATTATCGATTAAGTGCTAAGGCACATATATTTGTGCTTTGATGGTGGCAGGCGTGAAATGGATAAAGGAATCAGCATGTTGGAACGTTATGAGAAACAGCACAAGACAAGACTGCAAAAACTAAATGCTTATGGGATTATGTTGGCTGCATTTTTAGACACAAAGAAAGAGGTACTAGGTAGCTTGAAAGTTCGATTCAAAAAGTTCATGGGTGATCCTCTGCATGATACTGTAAGTATATCTGTCTCTAAAGAAAATAAGAGATTATATATACTTGTGGCTGATCAGTCTTTGAATAATAATAATAGTAGTAAAGTAATTGAGCATGTGCTTCTTGTGTAGGGTTTGACTCTAACTGTGGCGTTGCGTATATATAGTATTCTAATCACAAGCATTGATTTGAGATTTCTGTTTAAGATTTATTCTAATTAATCAGTTACCTATATGGTATGATTACTGTCAATAATAAACTCATCAGTACAGACCAATTTTGTGCAGTCCTTAATCACACACACACACACACATATTCTAAACACGCGTGTGTGTATAACAAGACTGTGCTTTTAAAGATTTACATCTTGCTTAAGAAGTAATTAGTTCTGAATTGTGAAATAGTACTTGTGTTATGAATCAGTAACAATAATTGAAACAGGAAGGTTTGATGAGGAGAGGAGAAGAGATGTCGAAGAAGATTGTTGAAGAACTGTCATGTGAAAGGGATGACGATGTGGTAAAAGCTTTAAGTTGGATGCAAGAAAAGGAGGATGAGTTTCTGAAAAAATTAGAGATTATTCGCACCTTGCAAATGCTTTCAATTCGCAGAAAAAGTGCCAACCAGTCTTACTAATTTGACATGCTTCTTTCTGATTTTGGAGCTCATATGGAGAGAGCTAGTTTTGTTTGACGAAATCGTCCATGTGAGAACGTAATAGTTATACAAAAACAGATATATAAGCATATCAGATGTAATAGTAGTGTGATGAATGGCGAATTTGGCATAAGAGCAATTTCATGCACATACATGATACACATTCTTTTCTTTGTTCTGTTTTGTTTGGAATTAGCACAATTATTCAAATCATAATGCCTTTGTATTGTGATGGCTCCTTTCTAAGTACGTACGTGGTTATACGGAATTGGTTAATTTTTTTTTTTTTTGCTTTTTCCATTTCCATGCTTCTCTGTTTTGTTCGGTCTTTCCCAACTTTCATTGGCTTTATGAATCTTTGTTCCCTCAATTTTGTCGATATTAATGAATCATATTGAATTAATTAGCATAGTACTGTGATTGTTCTGTGATGGCTCCTTTCTATATATGCACAAAGATCAGAGAGCCGAAATTGACAGCAGCATTATTAATGTTAATGCATGCACATATATATTCTATTGCTTCTGAGATGATTTCTCTAACCAAAACAGATCTTCTCTTGTTCCATGCTTCTCTGTTTTGTTTGGTCTTTCCCACAGTCAATTAACTTGATTTATGAATTGTTGTTATATATCTTTGTTCCCTCAACTTTGTTGATATTAAAGGATCATATTAGAGCCGGTAAACGGGCTGGTCTGCGGTTTGGCAGGCCAAACGGTGAGGGCCCGCATAAAAACGGGCTGGGAAAACCCCAACCCGAGCCCGCCCGCCAGCCCGCCATTTTTTTTAAATTTTTTTAATATATATTTATAAATTTTAATAAACATGAATACTTACATAAATAATTAATATGAAATTAATTGGCTTCAAAAAATATCTTCGGAATAAATTTTCATATATTATTTAGTAATTATAATATATTTAATAAATTTTATTTATTTTAATCCTACACATCTTTTAAAAAATATTCATTTTGATACATAAATAACAATAAAATGAAAACAAGTATATACAATCATGTGTTATGTGGCTCATAAAGATTTAACATTGTAAAAAACTTACTTAAAAAATTAGTTTCAAGAAAAACAAAAAAAATACAAAAATATATATAAAAAAAAAAAAGGTTATGCGAGCCTGGCTCGTGCAGCCCCTCATTTTTGCGGGCTACATAGCCCTAACCCGCGGGTTGGACCCATTTTCCCGGTTCTCTATCAGATATCCCTCTTGTATCTTTTAAAGTCCTCATGGATAGAATGAATGGTTATATTAAAAGCTAGCTCATAGAATATTGCAAAGACAAGTTACATGAGCCTTGAAAATAATCACACTCTGATTCAAAGTGTTTAAAAAGTGTAAACATGTCTATAATAGACAGCTTTTAAATTTTTTTTCATTTGTGATTTTAAATTTTAATTTCTTTTGAAATATGTGACAGTGAAGAAATTATCTTTATTTTAGTAACTTTGACAATTGCTATGCAAATTCATAGAAAAAAAGTGCAAGGAAGAGAAGTATAGAATTCATGAGGCCTTAAAAACACAAGGGCCCAATGAATATTATTCTCGAATGCCAAGAACGGTTTCATCAAAGGGGTAGTATTTGGGGCTAATGACTGGCCCACTATCAATTTGTCTTGCCCTCTAGACTAACTATGAGGGATTTGGATGGAAAGGGAGGGAAGGGAAGGAAAATTTTCGTAAGTTGAATTTAAAAAAGTTAAAGTGGAGTTATAAAATTTTAACAAATATAAGTGTTAGATAAAAAAAAAAGTAAGAAAAATCAATTAAAAATTTTAAACTCCACTTCTCTATTTTTTTTAAATGCAAGGCAAATTTTTTTTTCCTCCGTTCACTTTCCCTCCACTCCTACCGAACAGATCCAAGCGTCCGATAGGATATATGTACTTAGTAAAAAAAATCAGAAAATAAATACTTCAGTTTATCGTGATATTGGTAATATTACGTTTATCATCATTTTTAAAATAATTTATTTAATTTATAAATAGATATATAATCTAATAATAAACATAAATATTTTAAAATATAATATAATTTTGGTTGTCATTGGATTAGGCAAAGTAGAAATTCTCAATCCTCATCATCAGATAATTCTGGCCCAAGCAAAAAAGAAAATAAAAGATATGATTGTTTTGTATCCAATCAAAGTAACAGTTATATATATATATATATATATATTGTGAGTGTGTGTATCTGTGTTTGAGAATTGGTGGAAGAGAGAAAGAGACGTGGGTTTGAATTAGGAGGAGAAAGTGGGGCGGTCGGATGGTGGGTCAAAGTCACATCCAATGGCTCTGATGCTTCCAAACTTTTCCATTGCAGCAGATAATTGCAGGCTGAGTACCGGTTTGGAAAACTCCAAAAATCATTTATAAATACATTTGAGATAAAAAAAATTTTTTACATATTTACTTGAAATTCAATAAAATTATTCAAAATAAATTAATTCAAACACATACTTAAAAGCCTATGTCCGTAGCTATTTGTTAAACCGACCATTTGGCGATCTTGTGATGAGGCAACTTCAAATTTTAAGAATGCCACGCACTGCTTATGATTGAGAGAGAGAGAGAGTCAATGTGTTAACTATATATGGAGTCAGTGATGTACGTTCTAGAAGGAATCTTGCCTTTTTGACTTGGACGGTACATTAGTATTCTAATTCAACATGTTATCATTGCCTTATCCTGCAGGCACTTAGATATTTGAAGGAGGGAAGGTAGGACATGTGCAGTGACCGCCAGCGAATGTCGTTTAAACCGCTTTAATACAATATGTCTCCAGTACCGCTCAGCGTTTGGATTAATTGGCAGAGATTATTACATCACCAAAGGTGTTATGGATTTGATTATTTGGAAATGCTGCATTGTATGTGGTAAAATCCCCGCTCAAATGGGTTCTATCATAACCAATCCGGATTAATGTATTTATACTTTTTTTGAAGGGTTCACGCAAACAAATATAACGTCTCCAATTCATTCCACTTTATATGTGAATACAAAGAACATATTTTTTTTTTGTACAAAAAATTTAGGTGTTGGGTTCTGAGTGACTCATTAAGGGCATGACATGTCTTGAAGATTAAAAAGTGTTTACAAAAATACTTATAGATCACCTACCAACAATGTCATCATACAGGTAATAAGATTTGAATTCACAACCTTATAGACTATGAGTCACTATGATCGCAACCGGATTAACCTTTGTTAACATAAAACGCTTTTAAGAGAATTATTCTCATGTGAGCTCGACAATACTGAATACGAAGTAATTAAATATACATAAGAAGTAAAGCAGGTATGGCTAAATGAAATAGGATTTAAGAGTGTGAGATGGAGAAGAGAGAGGGAATGAGAGGGGAATCTGATGACGAGACATCCCATGGTAGGTACGTAGGCGTTGGGAAGGAAGCACTAAAATATTAGGAATGAAGAATAAGAGAAAAGCATGATGATGGTGATGATGGAGCTTATAAAAATTGATTTTTTTTTTTTTTTACCATGTGAATTCTTGAGAATTCCTTGTGTATGTTCATCTACACTAAAAAAATTGATGACTTATCAAAAGATTAATTACCACCTTTGGAGTCTATGGTTGGAGCTTTAAAGAGCCAAAATTTCTTAAATATCTAATCATGTGAATTACTTCCTATTTGTTTTCAAGGTAATTCTTACATGCACAGCAAGTGTTTTTCTTTCTTAAATGCATATTTGTAACAAAGAGTGTTGATTCTTCTAAAATATTTTATTTAATGATGTGCATTATAAAAACACATTAATGGAAACATATTTACCGTATGCAACTAATATAGATCCTTTAGCACAAAATTATAAATCTGTGAGACACAATTGATTGATGTTTTTATATATTTACAATGAAAGCGAATTTTTTGTTTAACTTTTATATTTAAAATTGAAGATAATAATACTCAAACCAACATACATATGCCGATTATGTATGTATAGAAGTGACACAAAAATAATTTGTGGCATTTGTATCCGTTCTTTTAATTAAATGGATAAATACTAATAATATATAGGATTACAAGTGAGATCAAATTTGAAATCGTGTTACTTACAAATAAAAAAAAAACTTTCATATCATTAAATTATAACATTTTTACCTATGCACACACGCACACATATATATATATATCCATCTTCTAAGCCGAATTGTTGAAATAGAAGGTGACATATCATCGTATGTTATTATGTATTTATGTATGGATGAGCTTTATGCTTTCTCTTTCTCCCTCCAACAACTTGTGTCACTTTTTTACGCCTTCTTCTCATTATTTACTCATTTGTACTTAATGTACAAAAATAAATAAAAAAAGGATATAATATGAATCTCTTTTTTAAAATGAATATTGCATCAATCTTTCAACACTTAACATTAGGTTTTTTTTCATAATAAAAAATAATATTATTTTATTTTAAAATTTTTCTGATAATATTACTTTTAAGAAAAATTTAAAAATAGCATTACATGTACACGAAAACTTTTGAAGTCTCCAAAATTCCGTTAATATTTGGGAAGGCGTGCGCCGCCACATCCACCGGCCAATAGTACATCTCTCTCTCTCTCTCTCTCTCTCTGTATATATATCTATATGCTTTTCAGATTGCAATCCTCTCTTCCCATTTTTTTATTTTTTGATTAAAAAAAAAAGTGTGTTGCGTCAACTGCTTGATAGTTGATAGATAGATATAGATAGGGACTCACCCACTTCTCCTTCAATTTAATCTATATATAAAAACACATTTATATCCATATATAATATAATGATAACCTCTTAGAAATATTGGTGAAATATCACTGCTTAAATGTTTTTTAATCTCTGCTTTTCGGCTTTTTCATCATTATTCCTACCTGTGTGTTTAATTTCACTTTAATTCAATTCTCCCCCATCCCACTCTCTCACTCACTCACTGCCTGCTTGCATCCTCTATTCATTTTTTTTTTAAAAAAAAAGAAGAAAATATCAAGCATTGTTAATTAGTTCCTGTAATTTTCAGTGTGACAGGAGATTTATAACTAACATAATTCACATTGAAGGAGATTCTTTGCTTTTTAATTTTAATTTTAATTTGAGTTATTTTGTCAACAATAAATTGGTCGTGACCACAAAATCTTATGGGCATCATTTTAGTGGTCGTGGGCCGAACCATCGTTACATACAAATTCTGGTACAACAGTACACGGAATCCCATCCATTTCCATTTCCTACCTAATCGTTAATGCTCTCTTTCTCTCTCTAACTCTAAAACATTTTACTTGAGATCATATATTAATTTTAAAATATTTACTATATATCAATTTATAAGTTATATAAATTAATTTTTAAAAAATAATAAAAATATCAATTTATTTAGTTTTTTTTACTTTTTTTCAAAGAACTTATATCAAGGAAATTCTCATATAATATATAATTTTTACAGATTACTCTTTTGTTTTTATTTATAGGGAGAGAGGGAAGGCATTTCTTATTTTCATTTATAAATTATTTCATTAATTTTTTATATGAGTGCACAATTTTTTTAACCTTTCATTTATTATTTGTATAACTTTATTTTTATTGATATAATATATATTAAATAAAGATAAAATTACAAATTTGTTAAATTTTAAAGTAGAATTAATGAAGTTTAGATTTTTTCCCTATATATGAAATACGTTGAAACTAATTTCTTTTTCCTATAATATTATATACTTGGCATTGAAAGCGTTTGTTCTTCGTCGGCATAAAAGAGAGAAAGAACGAAAGCGCTTTTTCTTCTTCTTTAAAAAATAAAAAACAAAAGCGTTAATTTATTGTGTTGTTCGTGATAAATAAATTCACGCGGGTTAATTTAATCTCACGAGATGTGGTTGATGTTAATTACCATTGATTTTTTTTATTTTTTTAAATTTAAATTGTACTAGTCAATTAATTAAAGTTAGGTAGGAAATTAAAGAAACTAATATAACGGTTAATAATTGAAATATATTTAGGAAAATTGTAAAAAAAATCCTCTATTAGAGAATTAATTGGAGAATGGGATTTGTTCCGTTGCACATGTGGAAATTCAGTTTTATATATGGAAGCCCAGTTGCATATAATATGAAAGTTTAATTGTATATTGTGAAAACTCAGTTGCACATGTGTGGAATGTTTCATTTTACATCCCATTTCTCCCATTTTCATTACGTAAAAGTGCATTATATATGGAGTTTCACATACCCAAAAAAAAAAACCAAATTAAAAGAGAATTTTAATTTATACCCTTTCTTATCACAAATCTGGTGTTATATTGAAGAATAAGATAAAGCCTAACTAAAGAATAAGATCATAGCACGTGAAACACAAAATTAATGTAAAAAGATGCAGCACCCTGTAAATCATTAGTCCTATAATTTAATAAAGATTTAGATAATTTTTTCGAGGGGTCAAAAGTCCGAAACTCGTGTTCTATAATTTGAAAGACTAAAATCAAAATTGACATACATAGCAATATGTAGTAATGTTATGTACATATCAAATTCTTATTAGCTTTAATCATGTACAAATATTTATGCACACATGTTATATAAGATAATTAAAACTTATTAAAATATTTTTATTTTTAATTTAATATTAATCGGTAGCGCGGAATAACGAATGATTCTCTGAAAAAAAAACGGCCCATGCCATTCACTTTCGGACACATATGTTGTACTTAATGATTTTACCTGAAAAAATAAAATAAAAATAAGGATATATTGTTTGCATATATACTCTCTCTCTCTATATATATATATATATAAGAGGCAGGCTAGATGCAGTGCACACATGGGCGAGTGTAGCCATATGTGGATGGAACTATTATTTGCGTGTGAGAAAAAAAAACCCACTTCCTAATACAGACTGAAGGATTGTTCCACTCACACACACACACACACACATATTCTCCCCAAAAAGGCACAATAATTCATATCATCAGAATTTAGAATAATCCTTTTGATGGGATTATTCCCAAATGCCTCGCACCTTCAAAATATTTATTTTAATTTAATTCTTATATCATGCCTTCAAATTAAATACACACATACACGCGTGCACACACACACACATAAGGGTTAGGTAGGATTGATCACTTTGAAATATTTTCTTAGTATCACTCAGCATTTTAAACTAATTTTTAGTACATTCAACATTTTAAAATATTTTTTCATTGGCATGTAATATCCAAAAGTAACCATATTTTTTGTATTAACCTCTTAAAGTATCTATTAAATAGCATCACACATGATGTTAGGTTTTGGATACTCATTGCTACTGAAAAAACACTTTAAAGGTGAAATTGTATAAGAAATTGCTTTACAGCAATGAGTGTTATTGAAAAATTTATTCTAAAATATTAGACGTATAAAAAAAATGATTGAAATACTAAATGCTATTGAAAAATATATTAAGATGCTCGATATAGCTTAACTCTATATGTAAATCTTGTTGCCTGCTTCAGTTGGTTTTGGAATTCTTTTATTTTTTTTATTTGACTATCTGATAATGTTATATTTTAAATTTAGATAACTCTTTAATCAAATTTAAAACATGTTTGATTCACATCGAGGATTGGCATGTAATTATAAGGTGCTTGCGTTGTGGAAAAAGGCCACAGCCAAAAGCTACACCACACACACAAACATTATTACTGTCTCTGAAAATCCTCTCCATGTCTCTCTTTATGTTGCTATCACTAACCCCTTTGCTTTATCCTCTCTTTTATTTTTCTTTTTAAATTTTTATTTTTTGCTTTTACTTTGAGAGACATGAACATGTGTGTTTCTAATAAGGATATGAATTCAACTTGAACTTAACCATCATAGATACGACTTCCAATTAATCATAACTCGTAACACTTTTAACTACCTACGTGTGTGGATCAGTTTTTGATGCGTGTCTTTTACTTTTTCTACACCAAACTCGCCCCTCATATATCTATATATATATATATGCGCGCTCAAATTAATGAAATATAATAGTAATATGTATAGGCTATCTTTTTTTGAAAAAATATGTTTAATTAGTTTGGTAAATTCTCATTAAACATTTCAATTTCAATAAATTCGGAACAATGTTTCAATGGATTCTTCTATCTGATTGATTAATCTTTTAGACATGATTCAAAAAATACTCCCCCGTATCAGAGAGTTTTTAGATTTCATGACACTAGCTTGTTAATTGTGAATTCCATAATACCCCTTAATAATTTTTTCATTTCAAAGGTACATTAAATTACGAGCTGTGTTTATTTAAGTTCACGGGACATGAGGGAGAAGTGGAAAAACAATCCATATACAGTAGCTAATTGTAAATTATATTATTTATAATTATAAATAATGCAACATATTTTTTTTGTAAAAAATCATATAATGTATAATGACTAAACTTTTTTTTTTTCTGCCAACACTTGACCTACTCATGATTTTATTTTATTTTTTTAAAAAAAAAAGAGGTGTGCTGTATGGGATACACACACACACACAAGTTGCACGGATCATCATATCTCAGCGCATTGATCCTTCTCGAACTTTGACTCACTAGTTAATCTCTAAAACAGTGAAACTGACCCTTTGGTCATTGATTTTTTTTCTTCATCATATACATATATACATACATATATATATATATATATTCCAATACAAATTATTATTTTCTTTAGATAAATTACATGTATGGTTATCCAAGTTAGCTCCCTTAATGGGAAACTATAATACAGCAATATTTTTTTTAAAAAAAAATGTAAATTAGCTATCAAGATAGCCATTTGCACCAGCAGCAAAACCATGGATTAGTTTTCTTTAACACTCTCTCTTATTCTAAATCTAAAATTATCGTTTTATATATATAACCAAAGGTGGTAATACAAATGAATAACCTGGTGACAAACCCAATTAGGTGATCAAACATCAAGGAATCCAACTTAATCCAAAGTGAACACACTCTTTGAAAGAAGTTTTAACATATATAATCTTAAAGTTTGCCTTCATACTATGAGCTTAAATTTGTACGTAAACCATCAGCACATTTATTGGGTTTTTATTGGCGACAATTAAATAAGAAATGTAAAAATTAGGATTAAAACGCGTCCAACAGTAAAAAATATTTTAGTGCGCTAAATATTCCTAAAATATACTTCCACATGCATGTTAGGTGCACACAAAAAACACTTGAGGACACAGGATGATTAACCCTAAAAAATTGCATAGTACACTGATTGCATATGGATCTCCTGGAGATAAGATTCAAGGCTTTGGCGAAAAACTTGGGGTTAGTTAAGTGTACTTACTATACTTTTAATTAAGCTTAACTGGGATCGTCCATATATATCTTTCCTGTGTACTTATTATTAATTGCAATTTTCAAAGTACGGAATTATTAATTAGATATATGTGTGTGATTAAATAATTGAGATTATTGCTGTTCAATCGACAATAAAGTACGCACGATGATGTAGAATTTTGTCACTAAACTAGTGTTTAAATTTTTCTTAGCAGTGGCACGATCAAG